>WTXH01000033.1:0-223787 GCA_022376555.1 Russula compacta
CATACTTCCGTCTTCATGCAAGGCATATATGCATGTGCCAGCTGACAAGCAATGCAAGCTCAACGCAAAAGCGCTGCCTATTGTCTTTGTTGGGTATGAGGCTGGTAGTAAGGGATACTGCCTCTGGGATAAAAATACCCGCTCTGTTTGAGTGTCAAGGGATGTGACATTTGACAAGAGTAGCTTTCCCGCTGTAGACAAAGAGACCAAGCCCTCAACACACCAAGGGCTCACTGCATCTCCTCCTCCTATTCCCATTCCATTCATTCCAGTGAATGCAGAACCTAACACATCTGCACCACCACTGCCCCCACATGCAGCATCACCTACTTCCTCTTCTGAGGATGAAGATCAGGTTGATGACTTGAACCCAAAGTAGAGCGGCCCACTACACCGCCCACCCAAGGCACTCTTCCCCCTTCTATGCCTATTGCTAAGCGCCCTCCTCCTTCTATGCCACCGCCCCGCCCTTCTGCTTCACAAACTTATAAGCAAGCAGAAGAGTCTCCACTGGATCCTATGATTCTGGGGGGATTTGCCAAGCGCTTCATCACTCCCAGGTGATTGGCACATGTGCCAGTACCGAATCGAAGGTACTTTAATGAGGATAACACTGAGGCGCCTGGCGCCCAGCAGCTAGGGCATGTGGAACTGTTTGCCATGGCTTATGTAGGAAGTGATCCGGTTACTTATGCCAAGGCTCTAAAGTCTAAAGATGCCAATGAGTGGCAGAAGGCCTGTCAATACAAGATAGATGCCTTAGGTAAAAATGACACATGGGAGTTAGTCGATCTTACGGTGGGCTGCAAAGCTGTAAAATCGAAATGGGTATTCAAGTTGAAAGCCAATGGCCGCTTCTGCACCCGGCTAGTGGCAAAGGGATTTATGCAGATCCCTGGTATAGACTATAATGAAACCTTCTCCCCCGTCGCATGTTTTGAGTCTCTCAGACTCCTCCTAGCATTAGCTGCGCTGGAAGACTGGCATATACACCAGATGGACGTCAAGTCAGCATTCCTAAATGGCATGCTCGACAAGGAGATTTACATGGAGCAACCACAGGGTTTCGTTGTCGCTGGAAAGGAGAATAAAGTATGCAGGCTTAAAAAATCTATTTACGGTCTCAAACAAGCCTCCCACACATGGAACCTACAATTCCATGGATTCCTTTTGGAACTTGGCTTTAAGCAGACGTTCTCCGATGCCGGAGTTTACATTTACATGATGCCCTCATCACAGGGGGAGGATTCATCTCTGTTGATCGTCATTCTATATGTTGATGACATCACTATTATGGGTGCTTCTTTAGAAGCTGTCAAGCATTTAAAAGAAGATCTACAGAAGCATTATGAAATGTCAGACCTTGGGGAAATAGAGTCCTATCTGGGAATTCGAATCACCCGTGACAGGTCACGTAACCGCATCAAGATTGACCAGTCTGGTTACGTATGTGATGTACTAGAATGCTTTGGCATGTTGGACGCGAACCTGCATAATACCCCACTACCGGCTGGTGCAGACGTGCACCTGGTCAAAAACACTGAGCAGGCCTCCCTTGTGGAGATTAAACACTACCAAAGCCTCATAGGCAGCCTACTTTATGTACAAATTGGCACTCATCTGGACATTTCCTTTGCTGTATCACATTTGGCCCAGTATGCAGCAAATCCCTCTAAACAACATCTATGCCTCGCCCAATATGTTCTATCCTACCTAGTGGGAACCAAGGACATGTGCTTGTGCTACGATGGGGCCAATGGCGATGGCCTTCATGGCTACTCTGACTCCTCTATGGGAGACAATATGGAGGATCATCATTCCACTTCCAGTTATGTATTCTTGCTTGCTAATGGTGCAATCTCCTGGTGTCCCGTAAACAAAAGACCATCGCCCAAAGCACATCTGAGGCAGAGTACATGGCCCTGGCCAATGCAGCCAACCAAGCTGTCTGGTACCAAGGTTTCTTGAAGGAACTTGGGTCACCATCGAGGACCCTGTCCCTCTGCATGGTGACAACAAAGGCGCAGTTGACCTCGCACTAAACCCAGTCACTGGCTGTCGATCCAAGCACATTGACATTAAGCATCATGTCATTCGCGAGTACATAGAGGATGGTCAATTTCTCTAATACATACACCTACAGAAGAAATGGTTGCAGACAGCTTCACCAAGTCGCTCTCATGCACCCTCCTTCTGCGCTTCAATCCTGACATGGGTCTTTGTGCTCCATAATTGTTGGATCACGGGGGGATGTTGAGACAGAATGTCTGCACGGCTATGCCCAGACCGGACAGTCTCACGCTCAGGGGTTGGTAGAACCAGCCTGGACATTACAAGGGGCACTTAATGCTCCAGGACAATTACAGACTTAGTGAGCACATGTCGGCACATGGACTGCATGGACACCTACATACATATGATACCCTAGAACAATGTGATTATGCCCTTATGGCCAATCTAAGAACTCTCTTTTGTTATCTGACCCAATTATTGTATGATCGAACTGTTTCAGATTGACACTTTACCTACTGTCTTTACAATCAGTTAGTTACAGTCACATATGGACCTTTTAGTGCAGTTCTACACTTATGCATACCCCTTCTGAGGGCTCAGGGTATGTGCAGACTCATCAGACTCATCCATATGTAGAATATTGTAATTATGCAATATAGTGGATGCCTGTACTCACCCCTTAAGGGTTTATGGACATACGTAGACCATAGGGACTATAAATACACCCTTGGGAGTGAGCAAGATGTCTCATCTCCTACAGAGTTCTTTCTCTGTGTGAAAACCCTCTTCAGCTGCACTTCATCACATTTGTCTCACCTTGAGCTCAGTGCATGGCACATCTTCGTCCCAGTGAACAAAGTTATAGCTCACTCCCGGTCATCAAAGATATCATTTGCCAAGCAATTACAGTGGTTTTGAGTCTATGGGATGCGATATTTCACTCTACTCAGTCAGTCAGTTGTATTCCATGTATGCAACTCATTCCGCTCACTATAATAGCCTTTTTCTACCACATCTGTTCTAGTCTAGTGCATGATATGCTGTTAGGCATTGTATGATAGATGACGCAGAGTACAAGTACCGATAAATAAGTAATTAGAACCATAGAAATTGAAAGAATGTATAGAATAATGTTGATGTAGTTAGCATAATAGTAATCATTTGCATTTCATTATAATCGCCATTATAACTGTCATTGTAATCTAATTATAATTAACATCATAAGTCTTATAACAAGGTTGACGATTGCATTACCAGAAGTTTGCAATTTATTATAATAATTACCATACCAGTGCAGTATTATATCAATTATTTTATTATAATTCATTATAAGGTCCCTGACGAAATTTGCGACAACAGAGGACCGGGAGGTCGAAAGAATATCGGTATTCACAAATCTTGCATCGCAAATCTCTATGTCTAGCGACCAGCCTTTCCCAACTTGCTCTCCGTTTCTCTCAGACGATCCGTAGTGCTTCTCGATCGGATGCGGTCCTGTCTGTACCGTCTTTCGCGTTCCAACAGGCGAGCGCGCTGCTCTGGCGTCGGCTGCCACTTGCTCCTGAGGATGCGGCGCACCGCCTCCGGACTGATGCAGGACTTGTTAGCGAGAACAGGCGTGGTGAAGGTATCGGGATCATGCGCGTGTAGCGCGCGCAAGCCATCCATTGCTGCTCGAGAAAGCTTGTACGGAGGCGCCCACCCTTGGGGGGAATTTTGCCTTCATGGAGACACGGTGTTGTGCCCACCGCGAAGGGGTGGGATCAGACTCAGGGGTGTAATTGGCCGTCTGGTATCGAGCCTTCTTCCCATTACCTTCAAGTTCTTCCTCTTCCCGCTGCCCCTCTCGGTTTTTTGGCTCCTCTTCTGAGAGTGGAGGTGGCCGAGACAAATGTCCGATGACGCAAAAAGGAAGGTTTCCCCGGGTTATGTGTGAGTCTGAGGCAGATTTTTGAACAGGACGCAAGCGGAATCGAGGGTCTGCGGAAGAGCATCAAGACGGAGCACGTGTTGGAATATACCTACGCAGTCTGCCAAATTGCGTGCTCACATCAATTATCCCATCCAACCAGTAAAGACTGCGCTCGACTATTCAGCATAATCCATATACCAAGCGCCGCGGGAAAGCACCGACTAACTCGCAACACGGGCTGGTCGCATGTCGTAGCTGTAAATGGGTAGCACAGTACTGAGACTGTGAATGAGTTTCGGATCTCGGATCCCCATTATCATAGACCAGAACTGCATGCAAAGCAGGGTATTTAAAGAGTGGAGCTCAAGAGGCTGGTGGCTGGTGGTCATGGAAAGAGCTTAAGTGCGGTCCACATGCCTGGCGTGGCACAGCTTTCCCGAGTTGATGAGCCATCTGCTGCGCAGTAGACCGGGGCCCAGATGATATCTTTTCCGCAGTCCTCCACGATGATTTATACTCTCACACCCTCCTTTCTCCCCTTTCATCCTCTTTATCCTTCCCAATGAGCAACGCTCACCCTTCCCCCATACCCGTCCCCACCGACGAGAAGCTGTCCCCTGTGCCTTCCTCGCACCCACCCAGCTACCAAGTCGTGGCGCCCGGGGCTCCTCTTCCCCCGCCGGCACACGCTGAACCTGATCACCCCAGTCGCTGTCGCCGTCGCTGCCGCCGTTTCGGTCATTTCCTCGTCGCTACAGTCTTCATCTGGTTCACCCTTCGTTACGTCCTCCGTCACTGTGAGCTACGGAGGTTTGGCCCTTCCGATCTCGATGGCTTTGACTGGAGGGTAAACATCCCCCCCTATACGCTTCAGACGGGCGGTTTCACTGACCTGACCCTTTGTTGTTAGGAAGCCAGCCTGAGTGCCATTGGATTTGGCGGACACCCGCCCCCGCCCGGCGAAACCATCGACGCCTGTGTCGAACCCGATGATTGGACCGAGTTCGACCCCCCCAGTCAAGGGCATCATCCTCATAGATTCGATGTGTGGCGACGGACAGAACTCTCGTTGCCGAGCTCTTCAGATGACATTTTCCTATTCTCCCGCGGGTTTGAGTCCCATCGTGGTATAAAGGGTATTCTGCATCTTGTCGAGGCCGCCGATCGTGACGATATTGGGGTCGAGGTGATTGTCGGGTCCCACGAAAACAGTCACCTATTCGAGAAGACAAAACTGTGCAAGCTCCACCGCGGAGACACTGGTCACGGTGTCGGAATCTTCGTAAGTCGTCTCAGGCTTCTGTGTTCTTGTTCATGTGGGTTCATGTGCGGGCCAATAGGCTCCCTGGTTCCGACATGATCGACCTCATCATCGCCATCCTCACCATCGAGATGTGTTGTACTTCAATATCACCGTCTCGCTTCCGGAGGGCAAGGACGTCACCGCTATTCCCCACTTTGAGACCTACTTGCCCTTGTTCCATCAAGTGGTCACTGAGCTCCCGAAGCATACCTTTGGTTCCATCTCCCTCCACTCCTCTAACAGTCCCATTTTTGCCAAGGTATGTCTTGGACCCCCCCGTCATTTTGATGTTGTGACACCCAAATCACCACTTCTTAGCATCTTGTCGGTGACAAGATCAGCATCCACTCGCGTAACTCTCCGATCGGGGGCACGTTCAACACCACGTCTTCAATCGACATCAAGACGTCCAACGCCCCCATCAAGGTCACGGTTAACGCTTTCAACCAGGACCATGCCCCCCCCACCGAAGTAATTTTACACACCAGCAATAGGTCGGTCCTTTCCCTCCATGAATCATCTTCCTCCCAGTCGGGGAACTCACGAGTCTTTAAACTTCCTTCCAGCATCCTCGCCGCCCGCCTCGCACTGCTCTCCACGCACGAGAAACAGACGGTCGGCGCCTTCGCCGTCCACGCCCGCACGTCCAACTCTCCGCTTGCGCTCAACTTTACGGACCAGACACCCGACTCGCAGCTCAGGCTGGAAGCGCACACCTCCAACTCACCCGCCCGCGTCCATTTGCACCCTTCCTTCGAGGGCGTCTTCAAATTGCACACCTCGATTTTCCACGCGTTCGTCTCCCCCGACGCTGATGTGCAAGACCCCACCGGCCGCGGCAGGAAGCGCGTAGTCGACGTGAAGACGGTCCGCGGTTCCAGGGTCGTGCATGGGCACGTCACTTGGGTCCCTCAGGACGAGGTGGTGCCTGCTGGAAGTGTGGACGTTTCTACGAGCAATTCGCCGTTGCATCTCTTGCTTTGAGCTGCGAATCGGACATCATTGCTTATCGCCTGATCTTAACCTGATCTCTCTTTTTCCCCCTTTACCTTTCGGTAAGTAGTTTCGACGCTAAGCTAACAGAAGTTTCCCATCATGCACGATAATCTCTGTCTCACTGGATGATAGAGGTGGTTATATTGGCTCGTCGATTAAACCTTGTAACTGTTATCTATCCTATCCATGCACCATTCAACGAGGTGGAATTTTGACAACGTCATGTGCTTTCCATGGTAGCCTTCAGGGGGTATAGATGATGTATGTTGGCATTTTAATACAAAAAATGTCTTTGGTAAGTAGTAGATAGGAGTACGCTGCACACCGAAAGGTGTCAGAGTTCGTCTTCGCTTTTATCTTCTCTAACTCTACAAAAGCAGGACGAACGGTGGCACTCGAACAAAAGTAGTGTCCACTTGATTAGAATTTAAATAGGAAACTCTGTGTGCAGCGTGCAAACAAGCGCTGTATGTGTGTGCACGTGTGTGACTTGCACCCTCTAGGGCTTGTCACCCCGGCCGATTGTTATTACATTGAAACCAATCTCGCGAAGGGCATTGCTATCGAGGATCATGCGCCCATCAAACACGAATGCGGGCTTGTTCATCGTGTCATACACGGCGCGCCAGTCGATGTCTCGAAACTCTTTCCATTCAGTCGCAATGACAATCGCCTCACTCTTTTGCGCCGCCGAGAGCGCTGTGTTTGCGATCGTGACCTGCTTCTTGACTGAGAGAGGGGGGAACGCGCATCAAGGTCAAGAGAAGTGAGCCAGTGGGCAAGGGAGAGGGAACGCATACGTACTCTGCTCGAGAGGAACGTCGGGGAGAGCCTCGGAGAGGTCGAACCAGATTTGAGACTGTTCGACTTTGGGATCAAAAATGGTGACATGTGCGCGCTCGGAAAGGAAATCGCGAATGAGTGTGATAGCGGGGGATTCGCGGGTGTCACCCGTGTCGGCTTTGAATGCAAAGCCGAGGACGGCAATGTTCTGCCGGAAACGAAAAGGGACAGGTCAGGTTCGTGGTTCGTCTAAAAAGGGAAAGGGGGGGTACCTTGTTGGTAATAGTGTTGAAGAGGTGTCCACGACGCGCTTCGAGAAGCGACGCTTTTGGTATTCGTTCAGGGTGACGACTTGACGCCAATATTCTGCCACTTCGGGAAGGTGGAGACTCTCGGAAAGGTAAACGAGGTTGAGAATGTCCTTTTGGAAGCAAGAGCCTCCAAAGCCGACAGACGCGCGTAAAAACTTGGGTCCAACGCGCGTGTCGCGGCCGACCGCGTGCGCGACTTCCTCAATGTTGGCCCCTGTCGCTTCACATATCGCAGACAGCGCGTTGATAGACGAAATACGCTGCGCTAGCATCGCATTGGCAGCCAATTTGGACAGCTCGGATGACCAGAGGCCGACGGTCAAGATGCGATCGATCCTAAGTTGACATGGGGCGTCAGGCCACAAAGACGAAACTAAATGTGGCGCAGACTAACGGAACCCAGTTTGCATAGACATTGGTCAGGGACTGGCATGCGTTGAAGCCCTCGGGGGTTTGGAGTGATCCAATCAACACCCGATCCGGGGCGAACAGATCGTCCATGGCAGTGCCCTCAGCAAGGAACTCGGGGTTAGACAGAATGTCGAAGCGGAGACCCTGTTTCGAGTTGGCCTCGAGGATGGTGCGCATAGACTCTGCCGTACGCATCGGTACCGTGGACTTCTCGACGACAATCTTGGAAGAGGTCGCAACAGCGGCGATGCGGCGTGTGGCAGCTTCGACATAGCTACGATAATGAATTAATAATTGCCATTGATATATGTTTCCATTCCGCCCTAGTCATTCGGTATATTTCGCACATGGAGTTAGACTCCCTAGGGGTTAAGTCCCCGTGCGAGGAACTCGAAAAATTTACGCCACCGAAACAGAGAAGTCAACCACGCATGCGCACCGCCTTCTCAGTGACAAGAACTGGAAGAAAAGAAACGGCGACGACGACGACGAAAAGGGGCTAACCACGTACTTGAGATCTGCAGCAAAGCCGGCACCAACACCACTCTTCTTTGTGGGGGTGTTGACGCTGACAAAAATAAGGTCGGCCTCTTGGATAGCGCGGTCTATATCCGTGGAGAAAGAGAGGTTGCGTCCACGTGCTTGCTTGACAACATCAACAAGGCCTGGTTCATAAATGGGTAGCGCGTAGTCGGGGCTGTTCCAAGCGTCAATCCGAGCCTGGTTGAGGTCGACAATGGTGACTTGGATGCTCGGACACTTCAGTGCGATAACAGCGCAGGTCGGGCCGCCTGTGTAGAGAGAGAAAGAGAGAGAAAAAGATGGTGAGGGACGTGCCGCGCGAACCGAGGACGCGGAGAGACTGACCGACGTAACCGGCACCAACTACAATAGGTGGTCAGAAAAGTTTTACAAGAGGAGGACGCGCACGAACTGCAGCAGATTTTCTTTACATCAACTGGGGCCATTGAGGAAGGTGGGAAGGAAGAGATGGGGCTAGACGGCGGTAGGTGACGCGCTCAAGGCATATATTCTCACTTTCCCAAAGAGAGAAAAAGAAGATAGGGCATCCGCAACCCTGTTACGTAACTAACTCGAACTTCTGACCTAAATCCAAACAAGCATCGCCAGCGTCCCGACAAATAGCATCACCCGCTGCTGAGAATTCAGCTTCTCCTCCTCCATCGGTCCCCTCCCCGCCCGGCCCGTAAACCAGTCAAAACGATGGCCAATCCATCCAAACTCTCCCCGTTCAAGTTGTCCTACCGTGCGCCCCAGCTCGCTGAACATTCGGATAAGCGCGCTCTCTGCCACTGCTACCGCCCACAACGGTCCCGAGAGTGCGTAACGCCGGTCTCGCGTACGCGCCACGTCGCGTAGCAGGTGACGGTACAAGTCGTGCAGTACGTTGGCCAGTACCAGGGCCGCCACTGCACGCACGCCGAGCCAGGCGAGACTGCGTCTGCCAAGAACGATTCCCGTAAGCAGCGTCACCACGGAGAGGACGAGTAGCTCTGCGCTATTAGGCGCAGCATCGGCATATGATAACTCTGGATACATTTTGATCAGCGCGCCGTCGCCCTTCGCCCACATATAGAAGCGCCAGTACGACCGCTTGCCCCCGTTCCAGTACGGGTGCGTGATACCGACGTCGGGGGCGGCACGGAAACCTTCCTTTGCATGAGAGCGCTTTCGTCGACAAAAGTCGATGTCTTCCCCACCGCCGGTCTTTGGGAAGCATAAATCGAAGTGCACACCATCAGACACGTTGCGCCGCGCGATCAGGTTAGCAGTGACACCCCACGGGACGTCTTCGTCCATCTTGGTTGCGATGTCCCAGAAATATGTTACCCCCGCAAGATGGACCGCGCTTGTGAAGATACTCGTGGCTTGGGGAAACATACTGTTGCCGACAAAGCCGGCAGCATCTGGGTGCGCGCGGATCACCCTCTCGGTTTGCACAAGTAGATCTGGGGCGGGGACTACGTCGTCGTCGAGGAAATGTGCCCACTCGCCGGCGGACTCGCCTAAACCGCGATTACGAGCGGCAGAGGCGCCCTCGCTCCTCTTGTTAACGCGGATGCGGACGTCCGCACGGTGTCCGTGCCGATACTCCAGGGTGCTGAGCCCAGCTGCGTTGGGGTTGTCAACGATGATGATCCACATGACAGTGCATGTGGGGGATGGCTGCAACGTGAGAATGGGCTCAAGAAAGGTCATGTCCACGCGGTAGCTGGGGATAATGACGTCTAGAACCACCTTCCTCTGAACCGTGGGAGAGGTGGTGGAGAGCCAGTCTTCGACTTTGGCGCAGGACTCCTCGAGAACCTCGAACGTCCAGTTGACCAGGTGCTGTTTATCGTATCGAGCTTTATCAGTGCCGCCAAGATTGTTGCGGATTCGAGGCTGAAACATGACCCCACAACCCCAACGGCGATACAACTGGTACAAATAAGGGTCCCCGTCCTGGTTGATGAAGCAGTCGGGTATAACTTGTCCATCGAATATATCGAGGTGTGTCCGATGTAAAATGGGGAACGTTGGCATTCCTGGGAAAGATACGTCGGTGAAGGCGACGCAGCCGAAGTTGGATGGAAGGCCTTCGCGTCTCGCAAGAGATTCGAACTCTGCCACTGTATCACGCATCCAGCCTTCGTCAAGCAGCTCGACGTCGTCGCCCATGAGGACGTAATAGTCGCACCCCCCCTCCCATGCCTGGCGCGCCGTAGCCCTCCAGAGTTTGCAGACGTGTCCTTTAGGAAAGGCGTACGAGCGCACGATA
Organism: Russula compacta; assembly: GCA_022376555.1. Classification (NCBI taxonomy): domain Eukaryota; kingdom Fungi; phylum Basidiomycota; class Agaricomycetes; order Russulales; family Russulaceae; genus Russula; species Russula compacta. The sequence goes on from WTXH01000033.1 coordinate 10,512, forward strand.
ATATCAGAAAACCCTTCGGAAATGAGAATATTGCAGGCCTTGCGGCCGTCCGGGGCCAACAATGGGTCATCATCGTCGATAGCGAGATAGATACGAATATGGAAGTGGGTCGCGCCGACTCGTTCCTATCGCGCCAGGTTGTACGAAACAGCGACCGCGCAAACGTTCTGAGGTGCTCGAGACAGTCCCTCGGGTTGGCGGTACCCCTGGAAGTCATGGGAAGGAGTATGGCGAAGACGATCGATTCCTTCCGAAATTCGACCAGTCGGCTACGTTGCAGGCTCTCAAGGTGAGCTGTGCACACGGAAGGGTTGTCGATCTGCATCGTCGTTCGTTCTAGTTCCTCCTGGATCCACTTTGCAGTGAGGGCGACGCCTTGCTCTAGCGTCACCTGCGGGGACCAACCGAGAATGGATTTGGCAAGAGCATTTTCCGAGTTCCTGGAGCCTACCCCAGTAGGTTTCGAAGCGTCGAATTGAAATTCGACGGTGGAGACGGGCAACCCAACGGAGTTAATAGCTAGATAGGCTAAGTCGAGAACGGTGATAGAGTGGTTAGAGCCAATGTTCACCGCGTCACCGTAGTCCGATTTGAGGAGGCGCAGAATGGCGTCGATGGCATCGTCTATGAAAAGGAAGCTGCGGCGCTGCGTTCCGTCGCCCCATACTTCCATAATCGCCGGGAGGGTGCCGAGAAGCTTCCCGGCCAAAGCTTTGCGGATGAGAGCTGCCGGGGCCTTCTCACGTCCGTTTTCCCATGCACCCCTGGGCCCGTACACGTTATGAAACCGTGCGATACGGATATCGATGGCTGATTTGTACTGATGAAGGAGATTCTCTGAGTGGAGCTTCTCGAGGCCGTAGAGACCCTGAGAGCTGGGTGGCGTATACTTCCACACGTCGTCTTCTGAGAGCGAGACATCCTGTGAGCTGTCCTTTTGTAGCTGCTCTGGATAGACGCAGGCAGAGGACGCATAGAAAAGGCGCTTCACGCCCGCGGCAATGGACGCGGATAGAATGTTCTGCGTCATGCGGTGGTTCGCCTCGTAGATCGCAAAATCATTGGCGGCATGGATGGTACCCATCCCGCCCATCGCGGCGGCGAAATGGAAGACAGTGTGTGCGCCGTGCACCGCGCTCTGGCAAAAGGCAAAATTGCAAAGGTTGCCAATGATTTGTTCGTCGCATATACGTGTACGGAAGGATGAGTGGTCAACGATATCAACGATTCGAACGTGGTTGCCGGTATTGTAGAGGTGTGAAGCAAGATGAGAACCCTGGTTAACTGCGTTAGTCATGAGAGGATATCGTTATGCTAGTAAAGGGCTTACAATGAAGCCATTGCCTCCGGTGACAACGAAGAGTTTGGTGTCTTTTTTCATCCCGAGAGCACGATGGGAAAGACAATATGGAGATACGCCCTGCCTTTAAGCTAAGCTCGTTGGGCGGCATATGGTCCCACTTTATCAATATGTATATGCAAGTCCTTACCAGCCATTATCACGTCTGAATTCATCGCCATGGTGGAGTGGCCCAGGCTCTGGACCGTGCGATAAACTCCCACGAGATCGATATGCACTGTCGCGGGTACCTCAAAGGAAAAGGCATATCGACAGGCGTTGGTGCCTCCGAACCCAGGTACAGACGAGGCCGCTGTCCGCTTTCCTGGTGAGGTCGGCGCCAACGATCATGAGTTGAGAGAAACGCCGTGCTTCCGATGCTGCGCAGGGGAATGGCTGACGCTGAAAGTAATGTCGACGATTAAGTATTCAACGCAGCAGGCTGCAGAGTCACTGCGGAACTTTGAGCGTCGAAAACATAGAAGTACTGCGGGCTGCGCAAATACCGCGCAGAGAAAGCGCTAAGATGTTATCGTGAACCCCGGCGGGGTTAAATTCCATATACGCAAAGTTCAATCGATGTGAAGTGAATACGGTGACAAGGCGCAGGGGTAAAGAGCCTAAAGGGAGCAATGCGTTCTCCCCTGAGTCGCAAAAACAAAGCCAGAACCCCCCTCTCTCGCACAAGCAAGACCTAGCTCGACGCTCTTCGATAATATGGTCAGTCCGTCGACTTGGTTAGGACTTATTGGAACACGTACTGACACGTATGGGTCTAGGCGGTCACATCTGAGGGTCAGTCTATCTTCACACCTACCCAAGATTGGTTCACACACCACATCGAGACATGGAGGGCCTTGTTCCCGCTCGTCGAGGCCAAAGCTCCCCGCGCGTTGGAGATAGGATCGTGGGAGGGGCGGTCGGCGGTCTTCCTTCTCACCGAGCTCTGCAAGATGGAGGGCGAGATCGTCTGCATAGATCACTTTGATCTCATGCGAACACAAGCCGGCCGAGATCGTTACGCCAGGATCGAGCACAATCTGGCACTCACGGGAGGCCGCTTTCGCATCAAAGACAAGTTCAGCGTCCCTGCGTTGATGGAGGTCCTCATCGAAGAGATGTCGGTTGCCGAGCCGGGCTTTGACTGGATCTACGTCGATGGCTCACACGAAGCCGACGATACGTTCCTTGACGGGGAACTCGCGTGGCGCCTCGCGAGGAAGGGGGCCGTGATCATTTTCGACGATTACGAGTGGGGTACCCAGCCCAAGGACAGCCGCCACCACCCCAAGCGAGGGGTCGATGCCTTCCTCGCCCTTCACGAAGGTGAATACCGAAGACTGTCCGGGGAGGGACAGTACCAGATGATTCTCCAGAAGACGTCCGAGATGCGGATTGGCTTCTCGGTTGGAGACGACGCCAACGATGGCCTCGAGCGAGTACTCGGATACGGCGCAAACATCGCATATGCGGTTGACGAGTCCTTTATCACCCCTCTTGTCGCCTCTATCCATAGCCTTTTTTCAGTTTCCACAGGGAGAATCACCATATACATCCTCGATTGCGGCCTGTCAGAAGAAGGCAAACAGGCCATCGTCAACGCCGCCCCTTGTAACAAAGAAGAAGTAACGTTCAAATTCTTAAATCTTCCTACGGATAGTCTCGCAAAGGAGAAGGGCGCAAAGTGGGCTAGGATCGACCTCATTTCCGCCATACCCGTAGAGCGCCTGCTCTACTTGGATGCAGATACACTTATTCTTAGGGACATACAAGAACTGTGGAAGACGGACTTACGTGGCAAGGTGCTCGGCGCTGCTGTGGACGTTGGATATCCACGCGGGTACGAGGCTATAGGCAAGGCAAGCTTTTTCAACAGTGGAGTCTTGCTCATGGACCTCGCCAACATACGGACGCGCCTGCCAGAGCTCAAGCAACTCTCGAGGCGCGGCGTGCACGGCGGGAAGTTCGAGGACCAAGATGCTCTGAACATCCATTTCCGGGGGGAATGGCACGAGTTCCCTTTGACATGGAACGCCCAAGGCCTCGGGACTTATGCAGATGGACCTGATTCTGACCGCGCAGTCATCGCCCAGCAACTGGAGGAGATGAAGGCCAAACCTGCGCTCGTCCACTTCACGGGGCCAACTAATCCAGATGTCGAGATCGTCCTGAACCCTTGGGTTCAGCTGTACACAGCAAAACCATGGGGATATGCAGGGGCGCCAGGACATCCGTTCAGCGCCGCGTGGTGGGCGAGGCTGGAAAGGGTACCTGGGTGGGAAGATCATCGGACGTCACGCACATTCAGAGAGTACTGCGAAAAGGAGACAGAAAAGGCGATGGAAAGGGCCAAGGAGAGATTCAAGCGCTGGAGTGAAAAGAAAGCAGATGAAAGCAGATGAGCCTAGTGATGTGTGGGATGATGGCACTGTCAGTGGCATGCACGCGCATCGATCACGCTTTACGGAAGAAAAGGTATCATAAAAATAAAATACAGCAGATCAGGAGTCCAATCTCTCGTGCTACAGCCAAATTAAAGCTGTTTACGCTACAGAATTGAAATTATTACTCAAAACCCCCAAACATATGATGGTATGCGCATTTCCAGTACCTCATTTCTTCCATCAATCAATGGCGTACACGACCGGCGTAAATTAATCTCCCACAACAACCCGGGAACGAACAACTGATGAGAGTCTGAGGGGCATCTACACACCCCTGCCTATTCCTGACCGTCTTGTGCCCTCTGATGCCGGGTCCCAGGGACATCGCAACTGGGAAATTCAACTGGCGGGTTGTAATCCTTTGCTTGATCATAGTCCTTCCGGAAATGTACCCGTAAATTCCTTGTTGCAGTTGGATCGAGTGTTTGATCTGATGGCCCTGAGCGGGGATCCCTCAAGTCACTCATTGGGAAGGTGTGATTGGTACGTTCGAATGTTGTGTGCCCATAAACGGTTGTTCTCAAGTTGAGAGTGATCCGGCAAACCATAACTGTGTTCACGCTGAAGGTTGAAATGGTGAGTATAGCATTGCTGAGTCGGTCTAAACAACTGACCAGGAAGAAGGGCTTCACGTGGGTAACCAGATCGTGATCAGCCGCTAACGCAAAACGCGGCCAGGCCAAAGTTGGGACGTACATGGATGCGATGGCGCGCAGGCCAGTTGGCGCATACAGAATCATTAGAACCCACATCAGGTTCATCGAGAAGATGCAACTAACACAGATCAGCCTAGGCCGGTTCTAGGGAAGTGAGATTCACCCGAAGTAGAAGGCTCCATCCCGCATCAGATTACCAATTAGACCACCCGTGGTCCTCGTAACGCCTTGGTGCCTCCAATGCATGTAGACCGTCCGCGTAATAGTGAGGAGGAAGACGAGCGTGTCGTACCCGAGCTCCCAAGAAACATACATAGTCGTTAAATGACCACTGAGAAGAGAAATAATTATTGATCAAGAACGACGGGGAAGAGGCACTGGCAGACACACATTCTTTTAGGTGGGAGATAAATGCAGACTGGATGTTACGCTCAGCGACATCCTCTAGCTCGATGTGATCAGAGCCTGGACCTACAGTGGTATTCGTAGTTATCTAGAGGGACTGGGGCAGCTAAAGTATTGGTGATTGTTAATCACTGCATTCGGATAGCTGGCATGGCAGCGACTCACGTTTGGCACCACTGACGGTATACTGCCAGAGCCCGGCGACGGTCTGCAGGAGTAGACTTGTGGATAGGCTATAGAGAATGATCCTGTTACGGTTGTAGAGAGCGTACACCCTAAATACATTAGTTCGTAGACTTCAGAAGTGGAAAACAGCGCATGACTGATGTTGTGCATTACCGAATAAGCATGAGCATTCCAGGAAAGAGGGTCAGAGGGATCGTGATTCCGAGAGGGAGGAAGTACATCCAATGACCACAACTGTGGGGAAGGATAATGCACGAAAAAGTATGGTATATTAAGGTCAAGGAGAAGTGATATGAGTTAAGCAATCCGTTTGATGTAGTCCAAAAGTGCGCACCGAGAACGCGTTATCACTGTGGAAAAGTAGCCTGGGAAACGTCGGTCGATGAAAAGATATTATCCATGAAGTGGAGAAATATGTACCGAATGCCACGACGCTCACAACGAGAAGCGTATAATATCTTACCTAAGTGAATCGTGATTAGAGCAGATTCTCCACCAGGATTTCGTGGATAACGATTTGTACCAAAATGAACAAGTAAAGGGCTAGAGGGTGAGGGATGGGGTCTAAGTGTATGTTGGTTCTGGGATGTCGTGAAAACAACATACGGAATGTTTTCTTTTTCTTCCACACCATATGAACCTGCAATCAAGCACCAAGGGATCAGCGTTGGGACAGCCACAAAATTCCGGGAAGATGGGCGGACCTCCTCGGGAAGGGTTATGATATGATCATACAGCAACATCGTGTACGCGCCGAGGAAGACGTACTGGTGAGTGCGGGTGGTTAACGGTGACGGAGGGTTCGGACAGCTGCATTGCGAGGCCTGTCTTACCTTCCCGATCTGGCTAAGAGGATAGAACAGGAAGAACAGATCATCAAGACAGGATTATTGGGAATGATAACAGGTGAATGAAACAGACATTTGTTTCAAGTCCTGCAGTGTGGAAGACAGGGACGACGAAGACGGCTGAGAAAGGGACATGGTGGAACAATAGACTGCAGGCGGCGAACACGCTAAGACAGGTGGATCGGTAACTCTGAGGGATTCCCAAAGGGCGGAATGACGAGTGATCAACAAACCTGTGTATGGCCTCAGAACCGAACAATCCTATCGTGGCAGAGATAGAGAAGGGGATCGGGGAAGATGCGTAAGGCGAGATGATATTGGTCAACTTATAGCGAGCAGTCAACTGTGCTGTGCAAGCGCTTCGAAGGGGGTGGCCAAATGGTTTGTTATGAAATCCACGGGGACTGATGAAGTAGGCACGGGGATCTGTAAATCGAGTCGCGATGACCGATTCAGGAAGTCGCCTAGCGGTCCATGTCAGCCTCGCAGGGTCACGGGTGGACGGGTCCTTGGTAGACCAGAATGTCCAATGCCGTATATCCCGTTGACTCCCCAATTTACCACTGCAGTTCAACTGCAGAAGGACACTATGTCATATGTGCGCCGTGTGTTCATTGGGAAACCGATCCGCACATCCACATGCAGGCTTGGACGTTCGTGGGGTCAGAGACAGCAGCTGACTGCACTTCTATAGCGAAAAGGTGATACCTTATTTCCACAACGGTCCACACCTCTCTTTGATTCGCCAACTCCCATGCCTACCGACCGCGTTCTAAGATCATCCAAAAAAGGTTTTTTTATTTTTTATTTTTTGAACAACCTTGGGTGATCGGTAAAGCTATAAAGAGCACAAGCAAGCAAGCAAGCGATGATGCGAGAAAATGGGGGTTGGGACAGGGAGTAACCCGGGGTCCTACCATGACCTGCGGCGACAATAAACCCTCTCGCCCTCCCGGGGTCTTTTTGCGCTAGCACGGCGTTGTAATAAATATACCCATAATCAGGTACAGCCTTAACAAATTAGCAGCCTCGTCCACGTGGCAATGAACTCATGCTTCATGCCTGGAAATTGTGAAGACCTGCAAGAGAGTCCACCTACAAGTCGAAAAGGTGCCCTTGCGGCCCCTGCAGGGTCACTCACTAATCCTCCAGAAACTGCAGATACTAATGAACACATCAGTTATCTAGGTTCAAGCCTCAGGCCTCAGGAGTCACCCGAGAGCATGCTCTCGAAACCACTACGTTGCGATAGCCATAACGTTTGGTACCCACAGACTGCTATGGGTATGGTAGGATAGAGTCGACTGTGATCTCCTCGCTGCAATTACCATTATAGACGCGTTAATCCCCAGCGACTGCGCGATGCGTCGCATCGCATCACAAGTTACAGAACAAACACTGGCACCATATACCAGTCCCTGGAGGTGGTATGTACCAGTTCTGTACCCGAGAAAAGAGGAGCAAGCAGACCGTCAGTGCTGTGGCGTCGGCCAAGGGACATGTTATAGTTATGAGGTGATGCCAACTTCTGATTGATTCGGCACTAGCTTGGCTTGCTGACCAATGACGCTTAAAGGAATGATGGGAACGTCGTTGTTGCTAACCCCCGACAAAAACGGTGGAGAACAGCGCCTAGACTGGACCGGCTCTGGTGGATGCTTATCAGTACTGTACCGGGTCAAACCCGCGGGTCGAATCCTTGCACCTTCTCTTCTTTGAGTCTGCTCTAATGGGACAGCCAAAAATGCGCTCAACCGCCACCGGCCCACGCCGCATCAGGTTCTAAGGCCTGAGAGTTGACGCCGCCCAGGCGTGGGCAAGATCAATGGCAAAGCAGCTGCGCGACGTTGGGCTGTTGTCGCTCTGATGTATGAGGAACAAACAGCGTAGCATTTGTCAATTCAAGATAAGCGAGGACAACACCATTACACCGCCGACGGTCCTCCGATTGACGTCTGCGACTGGTATTTACGTGATTTCATTGGTCGGGCTTACCACTCCCAACCATTTGTACTTTGTACCCACTCGACGCGCGTCTATAACAACTGCCACGCTCAGAGCACGGTATACGCCAACCCAACAGCGTCCCTATCAAAGGACGTCAGAAAGTGTACAGTACACAGTACATTGAGTTCTGTGCTCCAAGGTACGCGTTAGTGAAATTGCAAAACGACGCATCACGTCTGTCTCGTGAATGAGTTCTGCGCCTACTTTTTCCTTCTGCGCCAACTCACGTTCAGCGTTTCTCATCTGCAGCTGGTTGTATATTCATTTTTTTACAGGTTACGCCTAAAGCCAAGGACACCAAGTCTCCTCTGTCCGCTTACCTCGCAGAAGCTGGGGAACTCGAGATGCCCCATATCCGCTTATGCTGCGCTCGTGGGCACCTCACTCCCCACAACTTGAGCGTGAAAACTGCTCAATCAAACCCCGGAGTCCCCCAGATACCGCTTCGGGGCGCCCACTATTTACTTTTTCTCCGCGTACAAATTTTCACCGCGGCTTTTGTTTGCTTCGCCCGAACTGCTATCCATGGCCATAGGTGTGATGGTGTGATAGACGGGGATTTCCGCGAGAATGTTAAGGAGCCCGTCGTTACCCTTTATCCGAAGTCGTGCGTTCTGGGAAGTCAGGACACCATGCGCAGTCCACTTGTTCTTATCTGACGGAGAGTCCGCCCTTGCCATCCACGAGGGGAATCCATCTGCCGGAAGCACATCCGAGTCTTGCGACATCAACATGTGATCAACCGTACATGTCAGGGGTTCAAAGAGCCCGGATACAGGTTCACCCAGTGAAGATGAAGGTGAAGGTCAACATTCTCCAACTCAACGTCGATAGTAAAATGTGCGGTAACTAGGTAACAATCTATTATACAATCCTAGGTTTGTGGCGTATCTACGTTGTAAACTCGAACCCAGGATGACGGTCCCCGAGTCGTCTCCGCTCCTCGGGCGAGTTCCACCCGCCGTACCCCATGCCCTGACCATGCAATTGCAGGAGACGCTGCACCTGCTTGCGCTTTTGTGCATTGCGGGCGCGAAAGTAGAAGATGAGACCGGCGGATGTCACGGACATGCCAAGCGAAAAAGCCAGGTTGATGGAGGTCGCTTTGTGGAATCGTGGAGGGTCTGTGAAGAGCCAAGTAGACACGATGCCACCGAGGTTGGTTGCGACAAAGGCGATGGCAATCGCGGTCGCGCGGCGGTAATGTGGTTGTACATTGTTCGCGATCCATGTGGAGAGACAGGGGGCGATAGCATAGCTACCTATGATCTGAGGATATAGTGCGCCGTAATCAGTGTGTTTGTTCTTCGAACCTAATACATGAGCAAATAAATATGCACTTCAGAGGTAGTATCGTCAATAGCTGGAGAAGCGAACTACAAACCAAGGAAGATGGCGTAGCCTACCGCAGCGAGAAGCGCGCAGAACGTGGCCATCGCCCCGCGGTTCTTGTATTTATCACAGAAGTAGGCGGAAATAATGCTAAAAACGAAGGAGCAAGCGTACGGAGGTACCTAGTAATGACGTGTAGATACCATGTGACCTCTTTGTCATTGAAATGAACGTACCGTTAATAACTGAGCGTGACTAGGGGAATGTCCAAGCCCGGATACGATAGTTGGTGTACTACAGCAGATAAGTCAGTTCATGGACCTAATTGGGCAAGAAGCTGAGAGTAGGTACAAGTTGGCAAGACCGTAAAGCTGTCGGAAAATAATTAATCAATTTTTGTACGAGGAAGTATAGAGCAAACTCACAGTTACACCGCTGAAAAACAAGGGAAGCGCAAGGAGAAGAACATGGGGTGCATCCGTGAATACACCCGCCACTTCACTCCAACTAAACACTTCATCATATTTGCCATCGGCGTCAGCGTCACCACTCCAATCTTCGGCAAGGTCTCGGCAATACGCCTCGCGCTCCTCTTCAGTGAGTACTTTGATATTTCTGGGTGAGGCAGGCACGAAGCAGAAAACGGCGAGCCCAAAAGCGACGGTGAAGGCTCCCTCCTAGGTGAAGGAGTCAGGGATATAAAAAGACGACGAGCAGGGAAGGGGATGACGAACCAGGATGAAGATCCACTGCCAGCTAGCGATTCCGCGCTTGTTATTGAGATGCTGGATCCCGAAGGCCAGAAGACCAGAGAAGGCACCAGCGAGAGAGGTGACGCTGAACATCATGGCAAAGCGTAGCTGCATGGCATGACGCTTATAGAAGGCGGAAAGGAGGAGTACAATGCCAGGGAAGAGGCCACCTTAGGGAGCACAGCCGTCAGCATTGAAACAGATTCGTGCTAGTGAATAATACCCTCGAGGGCGCCCAGGAAGAACCGGCACACGAGAAGACTGTGATAGGAATGGACAGCACCTAAGTGGGCAGTGAGTGGTAAAGGGGGCGGCACTGAGGGAAAAATGGCTACCCTGGCATGCACAAACCATTCCCCAGAGAATAACCATAACTGGAAGGGTCACATTGGCACCGAGGCGTTTCATGAGTAGGTTCATGGGAAGTTCCGTAAGAATGTATGGGACACTGTTTTGGTGATCGGTCTAGACATATGAAGGGTGGTTGGAGTTTCCCTACTAAGTAACGGTCAATGCGGTTGAGAATTGATTCGTTGTCATGTGGAGGTCCTTCGTGAGACCGGCTACTCGAGCATTACCAATATTCCTTTTGGTGTTGTCAGATATACGAATAGATTGCTGCGGAGGGACGTACGATCTATCCTACAACCGTGCGGTTGTTGTTGCAACCTCTAAAGATGCAACCGCAGAGCACTCACCAGGAATGACAAAAGATCTGAACGGAAGATGAGCATTGAGGAATAGAGGTGAGTGGGAGTGACAGAAAGGACTCACAGAACATGCCAAGAATAGGAATGAGATAAAAGTCTACCTTAAGACTCGCTCTCTGGAGGACTTTCCGGTTTGTAGACTGTATCTGCACGCTATCATCACCTCGCAGACTTGGGATGATATCAGAACCGGCCTCCTTGTTAACGGTAGGGGAGCACCCAGAGTCGACCGACGTAGCCATTAGAAATGATCTGGGGAGAGGAGCTGGGAAGATATGCTATCGACATCTTACACCGAACTTTTTAACCAACTTAAACTTGCGTCTTCCTGGTGCTGGTCAAGTCAGTCCACTTGCCCGCCACCGCGGACGGCCTAGAGCAGGACCCCCGATACCCCTCCCCAATACAATATTTCAAATCCCCTTGTCCGCACAGATCCTGTTTAGAGATCCTCTTCAAGAGTCCAGAGATCGCCACCAATAGCTTTGACTAGTTACCATCATCTAACGCGTGGCAGATGAGCCCAAGGTGAAGGGTCATTGTTCAACTGTAGATGGACATTTCCCCAGGGACAGTATGTCTTCTCTGTCTCCCATCTTGTCAACGGCTATGGCCGCCGTGTTGACGCCACGAAGGAGACTTCACCCAAACTGAACGAAAACCGGTTGTCCCTCACGCTTTCGAAGCCACCCTCAGCAGATCCCTGCCCCTCAACGGTGGATTCGTCCCCCGAGCTGGGAGCTCAGGAACGGGTATTCCTCATCTACCGCCTCTGGAAAATTTACCTCCAGTTTATGGCCATTCGGTAGTGCGGCTTCCTTGGAATGATCCCGCTTCCTCATCGAACTACGTGATTATTGGCACTCGCCTGCCATTTTTGGAGACCCAGGGCAGTGTCGGGATTAAATGGGGATGAGATCGTCATCTCGTTTGCTAAAATGTCCCTCCAGCAAGTCCATATATGATCTCAGCTCAATATTCGCTCCGTCGCGGGCCCTACATTTAGTATTACCAAAGATGTTCAACGGCAGGGGTCGCCCATGACTCTGTCGGATGGGCAACTGACATGGAAGGATTGAAAACCGGTGAAGCATGACCACCGACCGAGGTGGGGTCCTTATCGCTACAGACGCTATGAATCCCGCTCCTCGTGGTGGAATCTTCGTAACCTTAGTTCAACTCCCAGCAAGCCCTCCGCCCTCCGTATTTATCGATTAAGATGGCTTCCATATCAGATGCCCATTGGACAGCTTAGGCACATGGCCCACGCTTCCCCTCCGGGTGCTCCGATGGTGCTCCCCATCCGGGCACAGCTTGAGTGTTCTTATACCGGGTATGGCTGACATAATAATGGCCCAGAATCGGGGAATGACTTGGACTTGCTTGAATCGTTCGTCGAACTAGCATGACCACGCGGTGCTCTCTGGATCTCCGACCTGGGCGTACGCGGGCTCGTTTGGCGGCTTCTGTCAGACTGTCACCAACGGAAGCACGCACAGCGCTGATTTTTAGATTTGCTGCTGTGACTCGTTCAAGTGGTTCTTTTCACAGATAGGCGTGATAGAACCCCCCCCCTGCCGGATGCAGTTCCGTTGTGCGCGCGTCGGGAGAATTCGCATCACCGTGACCATCAGAATGCTGCGAGTTCGAGAAGCGCTTCGCGGGGTGCCTCATGCACACGTGCAACTGACTGATTGTAGGTGGGTGGTTTGGTATTGACGGCGAGGGAGATCACTGAGACAGACCAGGCTGGATCTGCGACGAGGGTGTTTCTGATCGGAGATCGAATCGATTGTTAACGGGGAGAAGTAGAGCTGTAATTTCTCCTCAGCTAGTACACATTTATTCAGTCCCTTCGCTTATACCGTCCCCGTGTGTCTCGTGTGGAGTGATTCTTATGAAGGCTAGTTCCCCGTGAGTTGAAACATGACATGCGTGCGGCGTGGTCGAGAGCAATGACAGTCGCGGGCATGATAAATTCGATTTCATGGCACAAGTACACTCATTGGTACAACTGTTGTTATCCATCACACTGCTTCGAGCACCATGCGCGGCCAACCGACTAGTCTAGTTACGAACGCACGGCCATCACGCCTTCGTGCCCGTGCCGACCTCGTGGAGGTAGCTTCCAAGAAGCTTGGTCTGTAGGCCAATCTGGCGTTAGCTCGTGCGCTCTCAAACAAGAATGAAAGGAGTCATTACGCACTCCCTCAATAAAGTTCGATATGTCCAGTTTTTCATTCGTCGAGCTGTGTCAAATATAGCAAATCGGGATAACCTTGTTAAAAAAAGGACGATAGATACGTACTGCGCGCCATCGTCGCCGCGACCCATGGGAAGCAACAACACGTTCACGCCGAGAGCTTCTGCGAATGTGAGCGTCACGGGGATTGAGCCACCCTCGCGCGTATAATCTGGTGCTTGCTTGTACACGGCCTAGTTGGGAAAATAAGGATGAAATTTTGGTATTGGACCGCAGTTAAGGTACCTCTGTTGCACGGTGCGCAGCCTCGTAATTCCAGTGTTTATGGTCCTCAATCCAGGGCTTTCCTCCGTGCAGATCCTCCACGCGGATGGTGTTCTTGCTCCCAAGTTTGGCAAACTCGTCTTGCAGGTACTCAATCACGAGTGGGTCGACGTTCTCCGGCGTCTGCGGGGGAACAAGACGGATGCTGAACTTGCCCGCCACTTTGGCCGGGATGACCGTCTTGGCCCCCGCGCCGTAAAATGCTCCCTCGATACCATGGAGAGAGAGGGAAGGGGAGCGCATGCGTCCCATCAGTACGGACGCCTTGTCTTCCGAAATCGTAATCTTGGCACCGGCGGAAATCTCCACATCCTCGATGGCGTAGTCAAGGTTCTCGTAGAGCTGCCTGCAGCAAGAGACAGGAGGTAGAAGAGCATGTCGATCAGGAGCGGAGAGAGCGAATACGTGGAAAGGAAAACGCGCCTTTCGTCCTCGTCCGGGGGGGCCACCATCTCATCGACTCCGGGGATGAGGATGTTGCCTCGTGGATCGACGAGCTTGCTCATGAGGGCGATGAGATCGGTCATGGGTTCGTGCACCATGCGGCCAAAGACACCCGAATGGAGATCCCTGGCCGGACCAGAGATGGTAACTTTGTAGTACGAGATGCCACGAAGTCCGTAGGTCAACGCAGGGGTGCGTGTGTTGAGCCAGTAGTTGTCGGACTGAAGGCACGTGGTGAGAAGCAGCTGGGAGAAAGAAAAGAGGATCTGCACACAATGCAAACAGCGTCGACACCATCGAACCAAGATTCCTTGCCTTTCTTCACCTCGGCGAGGATAAACTCGTCAAGGCCCTCAGAGCCAGACTCTTCCATGCCTTCGAAACAGAAGCGAAGGTTTACGGGAAGGGGCTTGTTGAGGGCATGGTGTGCGTCGAGGACATTGATCCAGCCCAAGATGGGACCTTTGTCATCGGATGAACCGCGACCGTAGAGACGGCCAGTCTTGTCATCCTTGGTCAGTTGGAATGGTGGGAAGTCCCAGCCATCAGACAATTGTGCCTACAAACAAAGATAGGGTGCATATATGAAGTTGAGGAAGCAGACGACAGACTGGTTGCACATCAAAGTGTCCGTAAATAAGGATCGTTCGTTTGGACTTGTCGTTACCGATCCTCCCCAAGATGACTGGGGGAAGCTTCAAGTTTTGACCCTCCATTATGTGTGTACCAAGATCAACGGCTTTGGTCTCGACACTGTATTGTCTCAACAGCGTTTCCAGGAAAGACGCCATACGATGGACATCTTCGCGGTGAGCAGGATCTCCGGATACGCTTATGTGAATTAGTATTGGGACTCGCCTATGCTATGTGACTGGTGGATACCTAGGGATCTCGACCGCACGAGCAAGGCGCTGGATGAACCTGTCTTTGTTAACATCAACAAAGTTGAGAAAGTCTGCAGGGGCTGCCATGATATAAAAGGGTTGATAGAATCGGATGAGATGCTAATAGAGTCGAGTCGATGAACCAAACGTGAGATGAGATTGGCGATCAACAAGACGCTTCAGCCAATCCAATCCACAACGAGCTTGCTCACTAGCTCCCTCATCTCCTTCCTTCTCTCCACCAAGCTACTTCTGATAATACTACAATGAGCTCTCGCTTTCCCCGAGTGACATGACTACATCGTAAGGAACCCTTTTTATCTGCTGCCGCCTCCCAGTCATACAGCCAAACACAAATGAAGTGCTGGAAGTAGAGCAGCAGACTACTTGTCCGAGCCACATGTTATGGCATACGAGATCCCTTCTCAGTGACAGTGTCGTGGGGCCGCCGTTGAATTGCCTCCCAAAGGCACCCGTGGGTCGATGTGTTAATCCTCCCTCCGCCCATCTACGGTTGAACATCTCACAACTCATATCCCATCTGTGGACAGTCATAAGAGGCTATGGCTCTCAGACAAGTGTTGAAAATAGTCTCAAGAGCGTCTCAAAAATATGGAGGGTGCCATTGTCCCATCACCCTGGGCTGTCCAAAAAGTGGGTATGGGTTATGAGAGGTTCGCTGTACCTCCGGTGACGCCTCCCCCGCATCCAACGGTCTAAGCTCTTCTCTCCAACTGCTCAACTCGTGCAGAGGCAATTTCTAGATCAGGAAGAACCATATGTCCTTGTATGACCCCTGTAGCAAACGCATCGTCAACAAACATCTCCCGACTCGTTCTGCATCCGGTCATCAGTGGTCCTTCTTCGCCTCGCGTTAGCTCATACAGTAGCGTCATTCCACAGCTCACAACCGTATGCCTCCCCTCATGTGCGCCACCGTTCCGCAAGGCGTCGCCCAGAAAGTACGCCTTTGAATCTCAGTCTGGGTATAGTTCCTGCTCTTGCGTCTCTGGGCCCTCATCCATGTAACCCCTTTCCAATCCACGTAAAGGTGGCACTTCATATTAAATTTCAGGGTAAAGCGGCCACGTAACCGTTTGATGAGTGGCGCAGAATGCGAGAGATATACTGTACGTCCGTGGTGACATAACGGAGGAAGCCACTCTGCTACACCTCGTAGTCCGACATCGGATATGCTTTCAATTGGACAGCGGTAATAATGCCGAGATGAGAAGGATCCGCGGTGCCTGTTTGGTATCTCTAACCGGAGGGACGTCTCGCATCGTATGTTCGACGAACAGGGCTTGGCAATCCTCCTTCGGGTTGAGGCCGCCGGTCACGTCGGAAGTCGAGTTGTAACGAATCCAATCTGACGCCTACATCTGTTTCATTACCTGGCCCCTTATCCCCTCCCCCTCATTTCCTCGATATGTTCGTGCTTGCAGTCTGGTGTTGCATCCCCACCCCCGCCCCCACAAGGGAGACAGTAAGTCAAGGGTGCTAACATGAGTAACATGAACCTTGATCTTATTCCGTAATTTCACCCTGGGAAGGTGCTCGCTGTTGCACAGATAATCGTATATTTCGTTCCCTACAAAATTCATTTCTGTGGCGACTGCATCCATCTTTCACCTACCTACTATTTCCCTAAATCGCTGGATGTCATTTCTTCGCCTTGATGAGTCCAGTCATAATATCGAAGCTATTCCCATCGGGTTGTAGATCAATGTACTCATCGGCTGCACCATGCCGCGCACCCCTGCCCCATCCGGTTCGTTCGGGGATCGTGCGCAGTAATCCGTGGTCATGAGTTATCCCGACGATACGGACAGGGATGGGTGGATCGACCGTTGTCAGCGTCACGAGTTGATCGCTACGTATATCATCATGAGCTCATGAGTCGTGTGGCGCACAGACGCGAGCAAAGGCGGATGAAACACGCACGAATGCATCCAAGCGTCAAGGTAAGCCTCCTCAAAAGGTGCCCAACTGCCTCGTCCAGCGACAAATGCGCTCCACAGGCGTTCGAATTCAGTAAGAATGAGGACTAGCATGGTCTCGACGTCAAGCCGTTCTCCTGGCCTGGAAAGTAGGGAGAGCGCCGTCACAGGCGCGGGGGTGCACAGGTTAATGCCGCATCCTTATCCAGCCGTAAAAATCAGAAAAGTCTTTTGTTAGCTTGCGGCGGTGGAGGCGGGAAATACCCCGAGGCGATGCCATGCGCGCGGGGGTGCAGGGTGGCATGGGTGCAACGCAACGCGACGCACCTATGATGACATCCATGTTCCCGTCCGAGAAACTGGTGTTAACCAAAATACCGCCGACTTTTTTCTTCTCGCTACCTGTACCCGTGGCCGAGGAAGAGGGCAAGTCCACGTACACGTCGTTGGGCCACTTGAGCCGCACGTGCGCACCGCGCTCGGCTCCCAGCGCGCGCTCATCGTGGCACGCGCGGATGACGGCCAGCCCGACGAGGTACTGCACGAAGACGAGGCGCGGGGTGGGGAGCGCCGACGTGCGCAGCGGCGCGCGGATGAGAATGGAGAACTGTAGGCATCCCGGTGGCGAGAGCCACGTGTTGGCACCGCGCCCGCGTCCCGCGAGCTGAAACGTCGCGAGGGAAACGATCGGTGCGGGGAGGGACGTCAGGAAGCGATGGTTTCTAGGTTTGGGTTTGGGTTCGGGGCAGTTTGTGCGACGACGGAAGACGGGGGACGAGAGGGGGGGGTATTGGCGTGGGAGGAAGACGGAGGGGCGGAGCGTACCTCTCCAGCATCGTTTGTGTGCTCGTTACTGCCTCACCATAGAACAGAGCTTCGCCCACTCCCCAGCTATCCGCGCCACCCGCTTGGTCCCCTCGGATCTCCGCGAGCACGGCAAAATATTTCTCGGCGTCGAATCTTGGCGTCAGCTCTCTTGTGGGTACGACATCGGGAGGAAGAACGAGAACGATCCGTGGCGCGTCCGTCGTCATCGCCACGTGCAACGATGCATCTGTAGATGCTCTCGCTTCCGCAACCATGCGTACGGCGCGCTCGAGAGTCGCGGCCCTGTAAAAATGAAACGTGTCTGCACTGTCCTTGATCACCTCCAGCTCTGAATCGTCGCCGGACGACGACTCAGTCCCGGTGGGGGAAAAGCCTAGCCTTCGCAGGACTGTCTCGGTAATGTGCCTCTTCCCACGTGAGTGTAACAGCAACTGGGGGAGGGGGTGTCTCGGGACGGCGGGTAGCGGATCGAGGGTTTCATCGGTGGTCCTCTCTGGTGGTATGGACACCCCAAGGGACGTCAATGCGTATCGGAGGAAAGCGTGCACGTTGACCGTGTCCCCGATGCCGTCAATATAGGGCGAGACGCCCCAGAAGGCTGCACGACCGGATCCAACGGGTACCTCGACGCCGGCGATGGCACCGACGGGCTCCTCCCAACGCCCGCGAATGAGCTGATTATCAGACGCGACGGGGGTCAACTGAAATGAAACACTGGCTGGCCGAAGACCGGAAAGAGGGGGGCCGCCCGTCTGTGGGAGGATAGATAAGGGTGGTGAAAGGATGGAGACCGCCTGGGGGGATTGAGGGACTATAGCAGTGCCTGACTTTGCATCCCACAGATCGAAGCGATCCTGTGGAGGACGATGCGGCAGAGTGGTGATGCCCAGGCCAATGCCTAATATATGCCCTCCAGCAGTGATATACTCCTGGATGGCTTCACGAGCTGGTCTAGGCAGTGAGAGGGGCGCGGAAAGAACGAGAAGTGCGCAAGAGGCAGCCCAAGGCTGCGTGGCCAGGGACGCAGGAAGGATGGATTGGACGGTATAGAAAGGCGACAGGACTGACCGTAGGGCATTGGACAGCCCCTGTGATGCAGAGGAAGCGTATATGAGGACGTTCATTGTCGCAGGCCTCTCACTAATCTGACCGCAGAGTTCTGGGTGTGATAGCGGGACATACAACAAGAAAAAGAAAAGAACGCTTCGAACAAACCCATGCAACGACAAAGACAATGTACCGTCGACGGGGGTCGAACCCGCAACCCCCACCTGTCTTCACTAGGAATAAGTGTAGGAAGGTGATGCGCTGCCATTGCGCCACGACGGCATAACATATTTTCCATCGAAAAAGTATCTACCTGCGCGATGCAGCTCGGAAGTACAAATCTATCATCTATCATCAAAACTGAAACTGCGTAACAACCTATTCCAACAGTGTTCTGTTCTCATGTGCGACGGTAAGCGTCTATTCAGTTGTGATCCTCAACCAGGCTTTTGCTCGCCTTGAGATCTGCCTCCACCATCTCCTTGACGAGCGAGTCAAAATCGACCTGACGCTTCCAGCCGAGTAACTTCTCAGCTTTGGCTGGCCTTCCCAGGAGTTGTCTATGTGCGGTCGCATTGAGTACATTGCGAAGAAGTGGGGACGTGTTTACACTCACTCTACTTCGGCCGGACGGAAGTACTTGGGGTCGACTCGGACCAGAACTTTGCCGCTTTGACTGTCTGTCCCAACCTCATCGACGCCCTTCCCAGACCACCTACGGGACGACAGCATTCAGTAAAACCGCATGGTTGAATATCCGAAAAAACCAGCTAACTTTATTTCCACACCAACGACGCGGAAGGCCTTCTCGACGAACTCACGCACATAGTGCATTTCACCAGTTGCGAGAACGAAATCTTCCGGGGTCTCCTGCTGGAGCATGCGCCACATACCCTCCACGTAGTCACGAGCTAGCGGCAAGGGAAACAAAATTGGTCAGTATTGATGTCACCTGCATTCCAGACATTCCGTGGATGGAGAGAATTACCATGGCCCCAGTCACGTTGCGCATCGAGGTTGCCAAGATACAGGCACGCTTGTTTTCCAAGGCTTATGTCCGCCACGGCACGGGTAATCTTGCGTGTCACAAAGGTGCGCCCACGACGGGGGCTCTCATGGTTGAAGAGAATGCCATTGCATGCGAACAAGTTGTAGGCCTCACGATAATTCTTGGTTATCCAGAACGCATACAACTTTGCGACACCGTAGGGGCTGCGTGGGTAGAACGGAGTCTCCTCGTCTTGCGGGACGGATTGTACGAGGCCGTAGAGCTCAGAAGTCGAGGCCTGGTAGAACCGCACGTGGCGCTCGAGACCACAGGTGCGTACGGCATCGAGTAGGCGCAAAGTACCGAGGGCGTCTACATCGCCCGTATACTCCGCCATCTCGAAGGAGACCTTTACGTGCGATTGTGCACCGAGGTTGTAGATTTCGGAGGGCTGGACTTGTGCGATGACATATACGAGGTTGGTGCTATCAGATAGGTCTCCGTGGTGGAGCTGGAACTTATTCTTGCCTGTTCCGTCGCATGATCAGCGTGCGAAAAGGGGGCTTAGGAGGAGAGAAGCGTACGCTCGTGGTGATCGAAGACGAGATGGTTGATACGCGACGTATTGAAACTAGACGAGCGGCGAATGATGCCATGCACCTCATACCCCTTGTCGAGCAGTAGCTCTGTCCTGATAAATAAAGAATGCTGCAATGATGAAAGTCACACGAGCTGAAGCCAGACACGAACAAATAAGAGCCATCCTGGCCGGTGATGCCTATGAAAACATGAGTGTCTACCAGCGTACCTGGATGAAAGGAACACACCTGAGATGAGGGCAACTTTGCGTTTGTGCCATTCCTGCGGCGACGGTAGGCTACGAAGGGCAAAGGGGGAAGGTTTTGTGGGGGCAGCCATGGGTTAGAATTCGCAAGTGAGGTGGAAACAGGGGCTGGTTCACTGTGGCGGCGAAGATGCGGAGGAGGAATTCAAAGGCGAAACGAGACGAGCGAGGACAGTTGACATTTGACAGACAGGCGATCCCCAGATTGGAAGTCCCATTGCGGTCTGACCCACGTCTCATTTATTTCCTGTACCGTTACCACACATTGCAATCATTCCCAACACTCTACTGATCAGTGCCATAATCCTAGGCTCGGTATAAACACAATCCGGCGTTTCTCTCTATTGTAAACGTCCAGTGGTGCCCTTCGCCCTCACGCTCTCCGTCCGGTCCTCGCATCAGTGTCATAATGCTCGGTTAGCCACTGCACTGTGTCGCGCAATGCATCTTCGAACGGCGTGAACCCGAACTCGCCTCCAAGAAGCGACAGTAGCTTTTTGTTGGACGCGGGTTTGCGGAACTGTCCATCCGCGCGGGAGGTATCGAACTAGCAATGCTCACTCAGGGAATGATCCACAAGGTCACGACAAGACGTACCCTGTACTCCCCCTTAAAACCGACAGCTGCAACAACGGCATCAGCCACTTGCTTGATGCTGACTTCTTCATCCTCCCCAACTGTAGGCATAATTTATGCTCAGGGCCACCAGTAGCACCGATCAAACTTGTGTTCTTACCCGAAAGGATGACAGGTTCAACTTCGTCGTACTCACGCAATTGCCAGATAAATAACTTGGCAAGATCATAGGAATAGATGAACTGCCGGAGAGGCCGACCAGAGCCAAACACAACGAAAGGAGTGTTATTTCCTAACAGAGCGTGTGAAGGGCAGGTTGAGCTAGACTGCAACAACTGAAACTCACGTTTAGCTTGTAAGCACTTGTGGATCAAAGCAGGGATGACATGCGACTCTTCCAGGTCACTGACGAGCGAGCGTGAACCGTTACCATCCACATCCTAGTAAAAGAACAGATATCGTACAAGTTGTCATTAGGCCCAAATACGTTTGTTGGGATGGCAGAGGTAAAGTTGGATCCGTGCTCATCACGATACGCACTGCCAATCTTCTTCAGAACGTCGATCGGGGGTACTAACATTAGGCACACCGATTAGCAATATCGACCATCCTCTTCGCGTGCGCGTATCCATAGTTGCTTTCATGAGGTGGTCCGAGATGGATCTTGGACTCATCGAGTGGGTACGTGACCTCATCAGGAAAGATACATGTTGATAGACACGAAATCACTTTGGATACTCCGGTCTTGTGTGCACAATGGAGTACATTGTCGTTGATGAGCGAGTTGTCACGCAGGAAGGAGAGCTACGGAATTCGATAAATCAAAGCTCGTTAGGTGATACACGCATAAACCTCCCCTACCTTGTATCGCATATTACGGTATAAACCACCGACTACCGGTAAATGTCATACAGAGGGCCATGCCCAGAGCAACGCACAACGTACCGAGCGCGGCAAGGTGAATGACATGTGTGGGTTTATATTTGTCAAAGACCTTTTTTACTTGCTCTGGATCCCTGCAGAAGTGGCCACAAGTTGATAAGTACGTCAGGAGTGCTCAAAAAACTGCAGCGTGATACGCACCGCAGATCGGCATCCTTAGACCCAATGAACACCCACTTCTCACCTTCACGCCTTCCGAATTTCGAACCTAGAGGCTCAGTGTCGATTACATGTTGTATCGCATAACCGACGAGGCCAGTGCCACCAGTGACAAGGATGACGGATGGTGGGTGCTCAGTCGCCATGAGAGAGGGGCGAAATGCAAGGACGTGAAGTCGTGAGAGAGAGAGAGAGAGAGAGAGCCGCACAAGGGGCACCTCATCACAAGTCACACATTGTCACTGGGTGTGATGGTGACAGAGAAGGGAAAAAAAAAAGAACGAGCTTCAGCAATGGCAAAAATAATTAATATAACATTGAAAAAATGTTATTGAAATTCCACAAATGTGCCGGAATGGAGGCATCTCGCGCCTTGTTTTTTAATTGCGAGCTCCGCTCGCAATTAATCGCCCATAGGGCTGAGAAAAACACGGTTCGAAATCAAATTCAAGAAATGGCGGGTGACGTTCCAAAGATTCGCCGTGGTCGTGCATGCGAGGCTCTATTCCTCCATAGCTTCACGTGTGCATCGCCAGCGCGACGTTACATATGCCTGTCTCTAAATTCATTGAGTTCCAACACCGTTGACGGCGCATTTCTCACTCGACCAAGGTTGCTTACAAATCCTTCCGTTTCTCAAATCCCCTACAGATCGTCTATACGTTGCTCTCTCTCTCCATAACTTCTCATGCACATGGAGACTGCAATGTCACATATGATTGTAACAGTTGGTTTTCGACACCGCGTTCAGAATCTATGTGTCAGCTACGACACTCCATGCTCAGCTGCTGCAGCTGCGGTTGGAAGACACAGCCCGTAGATACGAATGGGCTTAAGTTATGAATATACCGAGATATATAATTTGTGAATGGACCTGTCTATCGACCAAGCGAGCCCCCGCAGGCTTTGACTGCGTCCCTGGTTATTATTATATGCTGCTAGGCCTTTGGTTGCCTCCTTATGGCCCTTATGGTCAGGGCCGGAGGATATGGTAGAATTGCCAGGGTACAACTTAGTTGCAACAATGAGCGACGTAGCTTGACACTTGTCCATTGAGAGATCGTCGTATACGACGAGGCTGTACGACGAGCCGCTCGCTGGCTATAATATGGCCTTTTTCGTGCATTTCCAGGGTCAGATGTAGTGAGAGCGGCGGCTCTTGTCTCGGACGCCCCCAAAAAAGTCGCAACAGATAAGGTGACACTGGAACTCTTAGCGGCCTCGGCAGGATTTAGATCGCTCTGACCGTTTAGACATGCGCATGTGCCCTTGCCTAGGGGGCATGCCCAGAAGGAAACCAGCAAGGGATCAAATGAAACGTGAATGCGAAACGGTGGTAGATGAACCACGTTAAAAACCTTCCCTCCGTCCATGACCCAGTGATTGTCACAGACAGCATACGAGACATTGATCACGTTGGGCAAGAAGACATTACGGGTACCCTGAGCATATAGCTAAAATTTTAGTTGAGATGAAATGAAGCATGCATAAGGAACGAACGATACCTAGCCGGCGATTGGGAGCTTTCAGTAATACAGCGTTAACGGAAGGTGGTTAGCATTTGAGGGCAGGTAGTAGTGGGTGATTGCGGAGGCTCATTAATGCGTTCATTGTACTGAGATCATTGTACCCTTGGCTGAACCCACACACTGCATACATTCAAGGGGCTGGGATGATGTTTCCTTCACTTACTCAAAGGCGGCTTCGTTGCTGACAAGGACCATACGGCATCGATGTTGTTCATGATGCGTCATGCGTGCGAAACAACTTGGTGCTCTATAAAGGCACAGTTGTAAGCATACTGTAGCACTGACTTCAGGGACACTTTGGTAGTATTCGGAATAAGTAAGCACCACGTCACTTATTTACATAGGTAAACACTGGATGCGTGTTCTATCAAACCGAGGACTACTCGTTGATATTATTACACAAACTACAAATACTCGAGGCATGGCTAGAGGGATAAGCCAAATATCGTATAGGATAGTGGGACGACCAGACGTACGGTAATGAATACGAAGTGTAATACGAAGAGCTATCATCGCATATTCATCTGACTTCTATTGTCTCAAATCATACCTCCAAACGACATCATGCATTCAGCACAGGAGGGTGTGTGCCCCTGCCCAGCCGCTCGTGCGCAGCATCAGCAAGTTCGTATGCGGGGCGATAGCGCGGCGTAGGCGCGGCACGGTCGGCATCGTGCAAGGCGCCGGTATCTCCGCTGGGCGCCACTGCCAAGTCCTCAACACGCCCATCTTGTAGTTCGGCTTGCTCAACCTCGAAAACTGCCTGCTGGACGGGACATCCATGGCATGCCGTCACAGGATCGCTGACTATCATTTGCAGGCTCGTGAGGTCTGGGAGATCGCCTTGTTCTTGTTGAACGGATGGGGGCTTGGAGAGAAGGGTGATATTAGGTTCGGTGTTTGCGCAGCAGTGGGGCTTTGAGTCAGGTGAGGTGACAGCAGAGCCATCGGAAAGAGGGAGTGTAGTCATTTTTGCTGCTTCGGCGGGCTCAGCGATGGAGTCGCGGGGTGGGTTTGGGATAGAGTCTGGTACCAGATTGATGAGTCAAGGCGAGGTTTATATTCGCCTCCGGCTGCGCTCACGTGACGGTGCCCGGCCGGCATCATGCACAAGCAGTGCAGGGTTCCGGAAAGTGTTGTAAGTAGAACCAAGGGAGGTGTAGCTGGTGTAGTGAGCGAAAGATTGGAGAGAAGTACAGGGAAGTAAATTGGACTGACCCCTCGTCGTACAAAGAGCAATATGGTATTTTGAGTCGGCGGAGGAATGTCCAGACATCCATGTATCCCCAGTTGATGACTGGATGTACGCGCACAAAAGGTGGCCAGTCGGGATCAGTCTTCACGCGGAAGTCCAATGTCGCTGTCCACCCGCAAGTAAAGAGGAGTGACAGACAAGAAAATGGAGAGCGCACCTCCGTGTGGGTCTGTTCGTCGCGTGCCAATAAGGATAGCCTCCACCGTAGGAAAACGCGCGCGATATAGCTCTAAAGCTTCACGCATATTGTAGGCGCCGTTGTGCGATGCATCACCGTTGGGCGTCAGCACCTCCGTGGAAGCAGAAGTCGAGGAAGGTGGAGCGCAGGTGAAGAGGGACAGATTGTAGACGCGTGCGGCATGGGAAATGAAAGCTTCCAGGGCAGGAAAAGGCGATGGTACTGGGATATAGAGTGCCGGAATTGAGGGTCTGACGGTTCGTTTGGCAAGAGCGACAGCGTACAGGTGGAGAAGGATAGTGCCTAAAAACTCCGGGTAACAATCTAGAATTTGATGGCCATAGGATCGCTACGTACAGTCCTTTCCACCATTAAAGCTGAGAGACACCCTATCGGGGCTGGCAGGCAGGCAGTTAGCAGACGCATTGGATAATGACGGGTTCGAAGATTGTCGGAGAAGTGGGCAGCGCACCCATACTCATCGAGAGCGTCATCAATGACCTCAAGTGCCTCCTTGACAAGAGCGGCGATGGGCTCACTAGATGCTGCAAGAGCGTACGTCTCACTTGCGAGGCTTGAAGAATCAAGAATGGTCATGGTCACCGTCTACTTGTAGGAAGAGAGTAACAAAAGGTGGTTGGTACTTGTGCTAGTAACCCCGGAGACACCACGTGACAATCTACGGAGATGCGTTTACGGGCGCCTTGGACTGCTGCCCCCGCTTTCCCACGACTCGTGGCTGAACCCGCACACTATGGCCCGTGCTACCCTGCGACAAATGCTACAGAAACAGCCATTGTAGAAAAACATGCAGTCAGAAGTGTACACCAGAAACGGGACCAACTAGCAGTGACAACCAAACCACAGTAAGTGCCCAAAAGAGTGCCCGCGACTCGGACAACCTTTCACCCGCAAAGTATGACCCTCTTCAGAAAGAGAACACGCAAAGGAAGGAAGATTCCCACTCAATAGTCACCTCAAAAGAGTCAACAAAGTGGACAGCGTGAGATGCCGGGCGTGCGGGGCTGGATCCGAAACCACTACCTCCTGGTATGCCATAGCAACACTCGAGAATATCTTCGGGGATGCTTACTTCATTTTCCCACTACCCAACTTCGTCAACGTGAGCCACAGATTTACGCCCACAAATTCCTAGCTCCACCACCCCTTCACCTCAACTCCCACACATGCGCTCCTTCTACCCACCCACTCACCACACATATTCACCCAATCTCTGATCCGACTATCTCTCCCTGTAATGCAAGAAGCGCGCACAAGACCGCAGCGCACGCAATACCAGCAGACAAGGGAAGGACAATACACGGGTGACCATCAGAGGCGTGAAATGCACCCGCGCCCCACGAAGTTAAAACGCGCTCGTCACAAATCAAGCTTCAGCGCATTGCGCCCGACACATCTCCCAGAATGGCCATACTGTACCCACCACCCTTTTTTTCTCGCCCCACGCAGCGATGACTCAGGCCATGGGAGCAGACACGCGTTTAGCGAAACACATAGAAACACCCAAAAGTAATATATATTGTAAAGATAGTTCTATATGGGGTTCTGTATCCCGAGGCGCACGTAAATGGAAACCAAAAAGAAGATACCAGCCCTCCCTCCATATATAGCCACAAGAGCCCACCAACCACTGTAAACCCTGAAAGAAAACAGCCCGGCTGCTGATGTGTGAAATAAGACGCCATTCGCTCAGACCAGGTACTAAATATATAGACAAAAGTCCCAACTCACGACACCAACAAAAGCGACCTGAAAACCTGGATGACCCACAAGAATGGCCAGTCATGGCCATCGGAACGATACCAGGCGCAGGGAGCGTTTCCCTCCCTGAAAGAAGAAGACTGACCATAGTCGGCCCAAGCCCGGTATCTTTGAATTCAAGGAAAAACAAGACTCCTATCTCCGAAGCAAGCCACCTGACATGGGTTCTGCGATGCGGAAGGGCAATCAACCAAGAGAACCACACAACTTGGTAGATAAAAACCCGCTGGAGGAAAGGATGGTCACAGCTGAGCACCACAACTACCCCGAGTGGGGTGTGGGTAAACTTGCATTTTCCCTCCCGGTTCGGTCCATCCGACTCGGCTATAGCGCGCCAAGTACTGTAGGGCTGATATTACTTCACTCACTACTTAGCACATATTCTATCGTATTTAGATAAATACACCGTTGTCCAAAACAATATATTTAAACATGTCTGTACTCTATGTTTAGGCTTTCATGCGCGCTTCCCGCTTCTCACCCGTACCTTCCTCGAGCTCGTCCATCGGGACTTGTTCGTACTGCCGCGATGGGGGTGGAGTAAGTGATTCGACATGTTTCACCCATGTGTAAAATATCGACCCGGCAAGAATGAGTATAATGGCCCAAATGCGGCCTCTGCGTTCGTAATGTCAGTACTGCACGGTGATTGTTGAGGATTATCTATGCTCACAAAGTCAAGACGTCACTAAAAATAGCGACACCAAGTATGGATGCCGCAACGCCGCGAATGGCAGAAGAAATCATGTGCGTAATCGGAGACGTGACCTTGATCGATAGGGTGCCAGCGATGGAGAGCAGAAATCCGACACTGCCCTGAACACCGATTACATGTTGAAAAAAACTTTCAGAAGGAGCCCTCCAAACAGCCGAAACAGACCGTGCTTACAGTGACCGCTGAGCCAATGAGAAACGTCGAGAGGCCTTCCGCACGCCCAGAAAAGATATCAAGCACAGCTGGACCCTCGCCGACCACGATGATAAGCGGTAAGAGTAAAAGAGAGCTAAGCAGGTTGGAGTACCAGCTCATAGACAACGCGCTACCCTCTACAACCTCGAACCCGCGCTTCATCACCGCAGCATGCATGGCACTCATCAGAGAACTCAAGATGCCAAAAAGAACACCGAGGCCGGAAACATGCACTCCGTCCAGGAAGACGCCAATAAAGAAGCCCGAAGTGATGACCGAACACGATAAGAGGATACGAAAGCTGGGGCGTGTTCGGAGCATAACATAAGATGTAAGGACGGTGAACGGGAGGAGGAGTCCGCGCGCAACCTGATAGAAGGACGCATCGACGAATCTCAGACTGTAATTACTGGTGCTGCTCGGTGGAGAGGGTTTCAGAGAAAGGCAGATATAGTGGGTAAGGGATTCACCTTAGTGAGAGGAGGTTAAGAATGACTGTTGGAGCAAGACCTTTCACAATACGGAGGTCCACATGTATCATTGGTAAAGTAATTATTTTGGAGGCATGGCCGAGACAGAAAAGGATGACAGCAATGATCAGTTGAGTGAGAAGGAAGAAGAGCGGTGCGCTTGTGACGTTCAGGACCCATTTGTTGCTGAGAAAATCAAGGTGTCAGAAAGACACGTGTCAACGACGTAACATAGCTGGAGACATACACCATTACCATCTAGTAACGAAGAAATTTTAATTGCTTGAGAGACTAGACATCAAACGTACCGCAAGTGCTGCGACAAGATAGAAAGAAACCGTGGCAGCCTACAAGCTGAAGTTAATCAGTGTGGTCGAAGTATAGAATGAATGCTACGCACGACATGAATCCTGTAGATTGTTGACCTTTCGACCATGGTGACAGAATAGGATAGAATACGACAGGGGAAGAGGGAGGGGACGGGGAAGCGCAGTAGGTGCGTGTGTCGAGGTTGTTGATATTAAAGAATAATTAACTCGTGGATGAGGCACCGCACTTCAACAAACCAGCCAATAGGAACAAAAAATTATAAACAAACAAGGCAAAATTTCCAAGAAGAGGTTAAAATGTGAACTGTTTTAGACGTAATTCTGCGGTAATTGTCTCGTTTCCCTGTTCTTTTGGCCAAGCAAGTCACAGAATGTGGTTCAGTCTTTCTCACATAGAAATATAATATTTATGTGTGATAAGCGTCTCGTCTTCACGTTCACGACAAGGTCCGTTCCCAACTTGCAGTTGCTAATCATGAACGACTCCAATTCGGATGCAGGGCTTGCACCTCCACCGCCCACTCTTCAGCATGATTGTGCGTGGCTTAGGGTCAGTACAGGAACGGTGGATCATATATTATTGTTTCTCTAGTTCCCGAGGATACTATCCGTATCCTCCTTGCCACTGATAATCACATTGGGTATCTGGAACGCGACCCCATTCGTGGACAAGACTCAGTCAACACCTTCAAGGAAATCTTGCAGCTCGCAGTTAAAAATGATGTGGGTGTTAACACATACCCCACTGATTCCCTCTCAATTGCTGCAGGTAGACTTTATCCTCCTTGCTGGTGACCTCTTCCACGAAAACCGTCCATCTCGTGATTGCTTGTACCAAGTCATGAGCCTACTGCGAGAATACACTTTGGGAGACAACCCAGTTCAGATTGAGCTCCTTAGCGATCCCAGCGAGGGTAAAGCTGCAGGTTTCTCGTATGCTACATTGCCCCTTTTCTGGCATGCTCTCTTCTCAGCGTTCGTAGCTTCCCAGCTATCAACTACGAGGACAGCAATCTCAACGTCGCAATTCCCGTTTTCTCAATTCACGGAAACCACGATGACCCACAGGGTGCTGGGCCGGTCAGCCCACCTTCATCCCCCCTCGCCATCCCGTCTCTTTACTTTTACTTTTCTTCTTTGTTAGGAAGGTGCCCTCTGCGCTCTCGATATGCTGTCAGTGGCAGGACTTGTCAACTACATCGGAAAGGTCGAGCTTCCTCTCAGTGATGTCCCTGCCAATGGAATAGCTGTCCGACCTGTGCTTCTGCGCAAGGGCAATACGCACCTAGGTCTGTACGGGATCGGGAACGTCAAGGATGCGAGAATGCATTTTGAGCTTAGGAGTAATCGCGTTCAAATGTACATGCCGAAGGATAAGGGCGACTGGTTCAACTTACTAATCTTACACCAGAATCGGTGCGTAATAGCTACGGCGTTCCGATCGCTCAAATGATTTGATGTATCCAGGGTCAAACATGGGCCACAAGAATCTGTCCCAGAGGGCCTCTTCGATGACAGCATTGATCTCGTCATCTGGGGCCACGAACATGATTGCCGCATCAGACCTGAACGAGTTGCAGGCAAGAGATACTTTATTTCGCAGCCTGGTTCATCTGTCGCAACTTCCCTCGCTGAAGGCGAGGCGTTGGATAAGTACGAAAGAGGCTTCATCTTTCTAGTTTCCCTTTTCAACGATGCTAATAGCCTTATTCAAGACATGTTGCACTTCTGAAAATTCAAGGAACAGAATTTGAATTGACCCCCATCCCCCTGCGCAGTGTGCGCCCGTTCGTGACCGATGAGATACTTCTTACGGAAGTTGCAGAGGAGGAAGGTTTCGACGTTATGGATCAGATGGAAGTTACAAAGTACCTTAAACTAAGGGTGAGCCATCAAGTGTTACCACGTTTCGAATGTAACTCACAATTATGTAGGTCACGGAGTTGATCAACAAGGCGAACGATATTTGGGACCGACGCAACAACCAGGCGGTGGAGGAAGGCGAGAAAGAAATCCCTCGCATGCTTCCGCTAGTCCGACTTAAGGTTGATAAGTCTCCCACTTCGCTCTGATAACGAGTCCTTAGGGCTTGTCTATGTCCAGGTTGATACCACTGGTGTACCAACTATGTCAAACCCCATCCGCTTTGGTCAGGAATTTGCGGGAAAGATTGCGAACCCACGCGATGTGCTGGTCTTCCATCGCGCAAAGAAGTCTGCTGCGCGGCGCGTTGTTGCAGATGAACCCGAGCTAGCAGGGCTCGACGGAGACGAAGGCGACGGACTCGATAAGCTGGCCGCTGGGCGAGTGCGGGTGCACTCACTTGTGCAAGAGTACTTGCGTGCGCAGGAGATGCAGTTGCTTGGCGAAGCTGGAATGTCGGATGCGATTCAAGTTTTCGTGGAAAAGGACGACATCCACGCTATCAGTAAGTATGTGTCGACCGTTCGACTTTCCCGGATGTTCCGGGACTAATTGAATACAGGCATGTGGAGAACACGCTCCGGGCGCTCATGAAGGGCGTGCAGGCGAGCGGCGAAGTTCCAGAGGAGAACCTGGATGATGTGGTGAGTGAACCGTTTCTTAGAGTTGCCTCGTAGCTCACTCGAGACCCCACAAGCTGGAAAGGGTGCGCGAGGAGCGCGAACGGCAATATGTTGAAGAAATGAGATCCGGAAAAACGGGCGGATCGAAGGTTCGCGATAGTCTCCGATCGCGTGTTTCTCTACCTACTGATACTTCTGAAAAGGGAAGGGGGAAGGCTCGTGCCGAAGTGGATGACGATGACGCTCAGTCAATTGATTCCATGGCGATGGAAGTCGACGAGGCAGGCAGCGATTTTGGTTCCGACACAGGTCATCCACCATCAGGGAAGAAGAAAAGTGCGACCAATAGAGGGAAACCGGCACCATCGCCGACGATGACCAGGAAGAAGGCGTCGAGCTCGGGGAAGAGGAAAGATGCAGTGAGTTGAGCCCTGCTTTTCGCATTTGAGGCACGACTTAGATGGGCGGAGGTTGAGAGCGACGACGATGGTGATGACGATGACGAAGAAATGGACGACGAGGTGGCAAAACCCACAAAACGGACGAACCGCGCGGCTTCATCAAGGTCAGATATTTCTCGTCTATTGCGACAACCCTTTTTTAAGTCATCCTTAGCAATCAAAAGACAGGCAAGAGGTCTTCTGCCAACAAGTCTGCCAAGGCACCGGCCAAGACGAAGCAGACAACACTGAGTTTCGTGCCCCCTGCCACTTCTGGGCGGACATCAACCCGGGCGGCAGCTGGGAGAGCACGAGGGAAGATGACCGACAATGTGAGTTTACATATTCTTTGCGTCCAGGGACTTGGCACCAAATACCCACACGGCCAGATTGAGGCGGAAAGCGATTAATATTGTTTCCGGGTTTGATTTTTAAAAATGAGTACAATACGTGGTATACAGTATCTCTACGATGTGTGTAGAGCGATTCCAAATTTGGCATATTGCAGGCAGCGCAACACACGCGCGACAGAATCAATTCGATGGATCTACTAGACCTTCCTCCAGAATTACTGATACAAATCCTGGTTATTGCCACGGCTATCCATCCAATACCAGCTCATGTACTCGTCCTCAACAAGATCATATATACGATCGCTTCCCAGGTTCTGTATAGGCACCTCTACTTTCCCTCCATTTCTGCAGTAGCGCGCTTCCCCTTAGTAAATTGGGGATCAGAAACAGTCGGGAAACCAAGCACTATTACCTTTAGGCTAGCAGGGGGGAAGTGGGCAAGGGTGCCTTTCGTGAATTGTGGCGTCTCCTCTCGAGGACTCGCTTCCCAAGAGATAATGTCATGGGCTCAACCGGGCTGCAACTTAAGGGTCTCCACCTATGCATGCACTCCACAAGCGATAGCAATGCGGACGACCAATGCCTCCGAGCGTTGGAACTTGTAAAGTGAGTTTCGTAACTCGCCAGTACACCCCGGCTAGTATGCATCTGGTACTTAGTCCTCAGAGATTCGTATGGACGGGACCTGATCCTGCGCACCACTTTTCCATTGCGGTGCGTGTGCAGGACCCACTGCCCCGTCATTTTCCACACCTTAAACTACGCAGATCGTTGCGCCAGCCGTTAACGTCCTCTTTGAGCGTTTTCGAATGTGGACGAGGCTGCAGGATCTGCACCTCTCGAACATAGCCTTCCCTCGAGACACCGGTAGACTCTTCCCCGTGCTTCCTACCCTGCGCACGCTTTATCTCGGCCAAGCAACGCTCGTCCCCGTCGTTCCCCTGGCATGCCTTCTTTGCCACCCTCAAATGAACTCGCTCACAGTCGTGCGACTCGTAGACTGTTACGTGGAGAGTATATGGGGACCACGCCTTCGCCGGGCCGACCTTGAACGTGCGGTCGTTCAAGCACAGAATGGTGGGGTATCATTGGTTGGGGAAGACGAGCGAAGTGGAGGACGCTACGATACGGAGCTGGACAGAATACGCACCCTCGTCCGATGCGAGGCGTTGACTGAGAGGATAATCGGAGGTGATCGTGCTGATGGATTGAGTGTTTTCGAATGAGTATCATCTTCTCAATACACACGGTCATGCAGCGCAAGGAACTCAATAATAGTAGATGGTTGGATCGACTCGATGACAGGGCTATCCTGTCCTTAGGTCCGAGTCTTGTCCTGGGGTTGCCCCTGCTTCTCGTTGTGCTGATTCGAGCTTCCTTGCCTCCCAGCTCTTGTCCCAAACCCCCGAGAGCCTCCCCTATCGTTCCTATTCGGCTCTTGAGCATGCTCAGGACCTTTGGGATTCCGGATAATCGCCGAAACTGCCCCGCCCTCTCCTGCACTAGTCTCCGTCGTGTCGGCGAAGATGCGTTCCCGAGCTGCATTATATCGCGCAGAGCGCTCCGCGAAAGTCTTGGTACTCGCGGAGACCGACGAATCATCGCTCGCGCACCTTTGAGTCGGTGCCGCGGAACGCTTTAGAATGCGAATGGGGGACTGGAAGGCAGCAGCTGGTGGCACGACGCTCGGGATAGATCCCATCCTCGGGGTGGTCACTACGAGCTGAGGCATAGGAACTTTCTTGTTTCTACGCCAGTGAGAACTCAGCGCAAGGCGGTGGACGATTTGAGAGAGAAAGAGATGCCGCACGCGTCGTCCCATATTCTCTGGTTGTCTTCCTCCCCCGAGGAAGTAGCTTCATCCCAGTCATCGGGGACTACGCTTGGAGGTGCAGCAGATTTTTGGCGTGCGGAGACGGCCTTTCCACCACCATCCTATAGCTTGCATGAGCACCCGGGATGGTTACCCTCAGTCATCAACTCACATCGAGCGGGCGGTCCCATGGATCTGTGTCCATAGGAGGTGCGTTGGACATGGAGGTCTAAGTACAAAACGCCACCATATACCATACTTGCGCATGGTTCATGGGTTTACCGTGACTAGGCCATTAACCGCTGGAAATCTACAATTGACATGATCGGTGATGTAGACTCCCAATGCAGGGCTCAGGACCAACGCTATTACTATTAGCTCGAGCAACTACTCCACAATGAATTGGTCGACTATCACATGTACATAATGTCACGAGTCTAGTCGAAACCAAATAACCGTACTTTTCACCTCTTGTCGCATCCAGGTTTTCCAATGTCCATGCCCCGGGAAGCTCCGGGGTCGGTAAGGGACGGAAACTGGTGTAGATAGCCGTGGGACGCCACGGGGGCGGCGTTGTTTATGGTGTCGCTGTTGCTGTTGGTGATGTGGCAGGCGGTTCCACGGCAGTTGCGTGTGCAAAATCTCGTTCGGTTTCCGGGCTGCGGACAACTTTCTCCAGCGTAAATCGTTTCCGTGCAGAGATGGGGGGACAATTCCGAATCAAGACGGAATCCTCTACACGCAGTCCTAAGAGAGGACAAGAGATCAGCGAGGGTGTCCCAGACGGTAGGAATAGAGCAGGGATAATGAACACGTACGGTTTCTCTCATCATGCACTAGGAATTTCTTGCTCCGGGAAGTACGCTAGATTCGCCATGTTGAGGAGTTGTCGAGGAAAGATGTCATTGGTCTTCACGAACCTTGCCAGTTTTTTTATCGATGACCCAACGAGATACAGAGACAGTAACTGTCTTGTTCATGAAACCCGCCTTTGTGACCACGCCAAAGAACGACATGGGAGGCATTTTGAATGAATGTTGCAGTTGAGCGCGTTGAGCTCGTGACCTGACTGTTTTGGGGTGTTTGTCATTATTACGCGGGCCGATCCAGCGTAACCATGAAGATTTTCGCCATCACTGGGCTGCGTTGCAGTGCGTCCGTCTATGGCCGACGGCCGACAGTCGGATCTCCACTGTACATTGGCGCACGGAACCTCCTTGACCCGCATTGTGGCGAGCGCGATGACTTTTCTTTGACACTCTGTCGCTGGACAGCGATCAGCGCACCTAACGTCATGCACAGCACCCGTGGCATGTGGCGACAACATCGGTCCGTTCCTGACACCGACGTGCTTCCGACCCACTTGCCACTTGCCACTGCCCGATCTGGGGCTTACACATTCAGGCGGCTGTGGTGGGTGGTCAAATTTTCTCGAGTGTCAATATACCTTGATGTGGTTCAAGCCATGCTCTCGCTCTATCGGATTGGATCGGATGTGTGGCCTGTCACGAGTTTCATATGTCTCACTGCATCCCCATCCATCAGCCCCTTGAACTACAGTGTCCACCGCGTGGCGTGGCGTGGCCTGCCCAACCCAAGAATTTGAGACTGTCAGTTAATGTCGAGTCAACAACCATGGTACCTTAATTAATTCATAAGAAACTAACTGATTCCTAGCTTGGTGTTGGCTGGACGGTGTGGGACACTCAACTGGCTATGGAAGCTACCAGTGAG
This sequence comes from Russula compacta, assembly GCA_022376555.1. Taxonomy (NCBI): domain Eukaryota; kingdom Fungi; phylum Basidiomycota; class Agaricomycetes; order Russulales; family Russulaceae; genus Russula; species Russula compacta. Next base: position 45,709 of record WTXH01000033.1, read on the forward strand.
CCACCACACGCCCTCACCTACATCCCGCCCGATCCAGCACGGCGTACGAACGAGAGAGAAATGTAACGGCCGACTGCAGGGTCTACCAGGTGTGTTGTGTCTGGTCTGCGAATGGCAAAGGTTGTGTTTTCTGTTGTTTCCATGGGGTGCAAATAGGTTTGGTCTATAACGATCCCATCAACACTCCAGGGTCCCCAGCATTCCGAATTTGCCCGTCCAACGCCGTCGTCCTGAGAATCTTACGGCAGATGTGTAGTCGTCGCGGACCTCAAAAAATGTCGACGACCCTGGTGACTGACTAGACTGTGCCACTGGAGTACCCCTATGCTCTTTAGCCCGACCAGGCCCCAAAGCACAATGGTCGTGTGAAGAGCCACTAACTCATACAGGTGTATCATTCAGTTAGACACGAGCAGGACGCGTGGTGTCGAAATTTACGAAGGGATCAGGAACTAATCACATGCTTCACTTTAGACGTGGACATGTGCCGAGTACAATAGTCGTGTGCGTGCATCGTGCATCCGTGATCATGATTGACCGGTTTACGAAGAATTAGTCCTTTCATGCCGGCAACTTCGAGTCAAGGTACGCGCCACCGTTGGTTATATTTCGCTGTCAATGTGTTCTGACGCCCCTTTTTTGTCGCGAAAAAAATTTCAAGCTTAGCCATGACTTGGCTAAGTGGATGCATACCATAATCACTAAGCAGTTTTAGATCGTCAGGTCAGCACACGAATCTGGTAGACAATTTTCAATGGTTGTTTATGATGTAATCAAATGCGAGGCCGACCCTCGGTCCCGGTCCCGAAGAAGTTGAAAGTGCCTGCAACACGGCGCGGGGAGATATTTGTCGGTGTCGTACGTAAGTTAGTCGGAACCTGACGTCCGAAACACCACCGGCGCCACAATACCCGCAGCCGTGTGTCACGTGGTTTGAGCAGGTCACCGACTGCTACAACAGCCCTTGGGGGGGTTGGCACTGGTGTCGGGCAATCGGACATACCGTTAAGGTGCCTTCTAATCGGTTGAAAAATGTGTGTGGACCGAGCCCCGACGGCCGTGTTTGCTTGTCGATATAGGGCGCTTCTCGGCTTCAATCGGTTTCATGTGGCAATGGACACCTCAGCTCAGAGAAGGGTGGCACATTTCTCCAGGTGGACCTGGACCTAACCAATGGTCAGGTTACCCGTCGTGCCTTTCCAAGATTGATACCCTCTGTGGTTGACGAAGCACCGGATACAAGAGCGGGATAGGACTTTTGTGCTATTTGGGTACATAATATACGGTGATGTTATTAGAAAAAAAAAGGACGAAAGATTAACTGTGGCATCGGTTACGCAGCTGCGGAATGTGACAGCCAGTGCATCAAGAGACAGTGTCGTCCAGCATTCGAGGACAAGGGGTATTCATCAGATAGAGCGCAGGTGAAGGTGGCCTATCTTTAGTGCTTGTAAATGAGTAACTAATGTTAGATCCTTCTTGATGGATATGCCCATAGGGACCATCCGAAAAGATAGCTGGACTGCATGATTGTCACCGTGACGGCCATCCAAGTCAATATATTCCCGACTCGGACGTCTGATGCTTCTTCGCATCTCCGTATGAAGCCATATGAAGTTGTGACCACCACCTCTGAGTCCCTTTGGGACACATTCGGGTCTTAACAAGGGCATTAGTCCCGCTACTCCGACGAAGTGCAATTGGTGTTCACAGATGGTTGCAGATGCAGAGACGCCGATTGTCCCGTAGTCAAGAAGAGAGCGGTGTTCGGGACGTGAACTGAACTTGGAATCTACCGGGGCAACGGTATCGTAGCATGCGAAAGACGAAACGGCACGTTGTTGTGGCTGACAGCGTATGTAACGCATACAGCTCACTAGCAGAATGAAAAACTGCTGGATTCCGAGAAGTAGAGTACGAGACCACAAGACACATGGCGACGAGTTCTGGAGCAAGCAAACTTATGATGTCGCGTGGATGCAATACTGGACCGGATTTGAATTGAATTGATTGAAACGGTGCCGCGCCAACGGGTGGGTGAAACCCAAGATCCGGAGTGCAAGGAAGGAAGCTAGGGAAGCTTCTTTGGAAGCCGATGCCGGATGGGCCATGCGACATTTCAGGGGGGAGATAGATGGGCGCCAATTGGCAATTGAATTGGGGATCTGGGATCTGGGATTACCAATCCGCGTGTTTGTTTGGGGATTGGATCGGATTGGGGATCAGGCCGCCGGGGGGGAGAGGGAGAGAGGAGAAGGTGAGCGTGAGGAGTGATGAAAGGGGAAGGGGGAGGACATGCTTGCGACCTGGGAGACGCTTAGCGACCTATTTTTGATGCAGGAGCATGTGTGTGGGATTTGAAGACCCGATTCTGGGGACTGCGCAGTCGGAGGGAGAAGGGCACCGCGAGGCCAGGAGAGGCACACCAGACGATAACGTACATGGATCAGGTTGTCCTGGTGAGTCCACCTCGGCTCGCACTCCAAGGATGACGGCAACATAGCTCTCTCCTCCTCCACTGTCGCCTACACCGCCTTAGCCACATTCTATCTCACGTCGTTGACCGATCGATCGTTCTTTCTCATTGTCGAGACCAAACCGGCAGGAGGCCACAGGCCCCGCGAGTGCGAGTCGATCGTGACACTGGACTCGGACTCGGACTGCTTCCAGAGTCCCGCGTCTCCGAACTCGTCCTCTTTTATTCAGCTTCCAAGAGCCAAGTATGTTCCTGTTCTTTTTCTCCTCTTCCTCTGCCTCTTCCTCCTCCCGCCGATGTCCCCTCACCATGAACGTCAGGCTCACCCTGTCGTCAAATCAGAGTCTCCACCCCTTCAGTCTGTCGCCATCTCATCTATAGGCCAATCACATTCTCAGTACGCGAACAGTGCCCCCCACTTTTGCTTCGGCACGGGGGAACACAACTCTCTCCCTCCCTTCAGTTTTATGTCGCAGCCTAGGTCTTCTTCTTCCACTTGGCCTCACCACACACCAGTCCACGCGAATCCATACTCCACCTCTGCCCCTGGTTCCCAATCTCATCTCGGTTTGCCCTCCATGGATGACTCAGCCGTCCTCGCCCTGACGGACGAATATGACGATGGTGATGAGCTTGGTGACTTGCCCTCTGCGTCAAGTTCAGCAGTGGATATCTTTCCCGATTCCTTTGGCGCGTCATCCAGAACGCTCGACAAGACAGTCCGTAGGAGAAGCAGCAAAGGTGCGTCACGATCGTTCCCCCTCATTGGATCACCGAATATGAAGCACTCTGGCGTAGCCTGCGACCAGTGTCGTAAATCCAAGTGCAAGTGTGAGAGGACATCCGAAAATGAGCCATGCAAAGCTTGCATCATGTTAGGAACACGTGGGTCTTTTATCATTCAATTTGTAGAGATAATCTTCACTCCGCATGGGTACTCGTTCTTTGATGGTCGTCGACGTCTTAGCCTCTGAGCGCCCTGTGCGTCTGATTCTTCCCGCCACTTGTATGGCGGTGTTGAACTCGATCCCATGATGATATTTCTGTACAACTTCGTTTTGTCTCTCAAGTTCAGGGCTGATAAATTTATGCCTCTTGCGCTGGAATCCGCGTAGATTGCACGTTTCTTGGTCCGTCGCGCAAACGTGGTCCCCCAAAGGGATATATCGACGCGATAGAAGCACGCTTGCATCAAACGGAGGCTCTCGTGGGCATCATGCTGGCTTCCAATGATTCGCGTGCAAGGACTTTGTTGGACGACCTATCCCAGGTAACTTAATTTCAAACTTTCCAAAGTAGCGAGTGGCTTTCTGATCCTGCCGTTATTTAATCTGGCGTTCTAGGACCCATTGGCATATGAGATAATTAAACGTGTGGATCACTCCCCGTATGGTGTGAAAGGACGGGCGCGAGCAACCGAGGTATCCTCTGCGTCATCAAAGGCACGGCCACATCCAGCCGGAGTCAAGACCAAGTCAGACTCTTCAAATTCGTCTTTCCATGCAACTCAGTCCGTCTACTATTTGATTCGCACGACTCACATCTTCTGAAGTTGTCTGCGTACCAGCCCATCGACCGAGTGGCAGGAGCGCCTCATCGAGCGTTTAACCTCCCTCACCTTAGTTCGCGGACAAAGATCTCAATCACCGAGCCGTTTCTCCCCACAACCCTCTAGTACTGGCCGCCCTATGTTATCTCTTTCCATAGGACGCCCACGATCGTCAGACAGTAGTGAACCTCCTCGCTCTCGCCAGCGGCGCATAAGCTCTCGATCCCCTTCTGATTCTTTCCACTCCCTACGCTCATCCCCAGCCGGTGCTGGTACAAATAGTGTCATTTTGGGGAGTGATGCTATGGACGAACATGATAAGAATCGTAGCGCTGAGGAGAATGCTCTTGTGAGCGAGGTTGGTCACCTTAGTCTAAATGAAGAGAGAGAGGTACGGTTCCACGGACAGGCGAGTGGCTTGCACCTATTAGACGTCAAGGAGCGAGTAGACGGTCGAAATGAAGGGGGGATATGGTCAGTCGTTAGGTTTCTACTTTTGCACATTCACTCTTGGAATGATCAGTGCGAATTCCGCTGATCTCATTGTCTCAGGCGTTTTCCTAAAGCCGGTGTTTGGCCACCTTTGCCGGGGTCTGAATATAACTCTCCACCGCAAGATGAGGGAGAGCCCACAGCCTTTCCAGATCCCGCAACACAGGAGGAGTTGCTAGACATCTACTTTGCATATGTTCACCCCGCGCTGCCCATTCTCAACAAGCAGAGCTTCCTGGACGAGCTACGCAGCCGGTGCGTTGTCTATTTCCTCGTCTCCAAGATGATGCCTCACTCGTTGTCTTAGGCACGCAGTCCGCCAATCCAGTAACGGTCTTGCTCCCCCCTCTCCCTTGCAGTTTGGACGGAGACGACCGCACATATCCTCGTTGCTCTTACTTGCAATGTTCTCTGTTGCGGCCAGATATACGTCTGCTCGCGATAGTAACAGACCACCATCGGAGAGCACGATGTGGCCCGCTGGTGATGTATATCTGAGAGAGGCGAAACGACTTTTGGATTCGTCCTATGCCTCCTCTCGCCCGGCCACATGCCAGGCGTTGCTTCTTATGGGATACCGCGAAATTGGAATCGGTGCGATGGCACAGGCGTGGCTTTATATCGGTATGGCTATCCGCATGGCTCAGGACCTTGGCATTCACAAGAGCGCGGATCAATGGACGCACGGTGGGGGGTTGCTGTTTACTCCAATTGAATTACAGGAGCGTCGAAGGATCTGGTACGCTTGCGTGGTCATGGACAAATACGTCTCATCGTATATCGGACGCCCGTTGTCCATCTACGAACGAGACTTTGATACTGAGCTCCCAAGCATCAATGAGGTATACCTATATTGTTCCTGTTAAGTTTGCTGGTCGTTAACTTCTGAGTAGTCTGAGGAGACGGAAGAATGGCAGCCAGTGAAGCGTGACCGCGAGGTTTACAATTATACACCCTTTCCTATCTATACACTCTCATGCTTCAATGCCTCTGCCGCACTCTGTACGCCAGTAGTTCTTCCTTTCAAGTTTGTCATCTCACCCGTCTTGTAGCCAACATCCTCGGCGAAGTCGTACAAACTATCTACGCTGTGCGTCCTGGCCCGGGCCGCCATTCTGAATCGATACGTCTTGGGGCATTGTTGGACAAGTGGCTTCTGGACCTGCCCGAGCACCTGAGGTTTGACGCGAGCAACTGGAAGAAACCGCACCCACCGTCCCCATTTGTTCTAACCTTACATATGCAATACTGGTGTGTGGTCCTTATATTGCACCGCCCTTTGTGAGTATTTTTCTTTGATCACCCAATATAATCTGTAATGATACGGTGTGGCTTAGTATGAAATACGCATACGAGATTCGTACCCAAGGGTGAGTGCTTATCCAGCGCGTCGTCCAATCGCGTGTCTGATGATACTGGCCGGCTGGAAGACTTGACGACGCTAGTGATCCAGAACTTCGAGTCATTTCACAGAAAAATTATGACCTCTGCGTTCAAGCTGCCAACCGTATCACGTCCATCATCATAGCATTCAAGGAGCGTTTTTGTGTGAGGCGTGCTCCTGTGTTTCTTTCTTACTATGTGTTCACTGCTAGCATCATGCATGCTCATGCTCGTGCGTTGATTTTGCTTTGACATGGACATTATGCTCATTCTTGTTTCTATAGTTAACGCATATCCAGATGACCCGCAGGCACGAAACGGGCTCGCGACATGCATGGACGTGCTCCAACGTATGTCGATAGCCTGGCCGAGTGCTGGACGAGCTTGGGAGCTTCTCTACGGCAGCAAGGCAAACCTTCGGCTCTCTGCTGACTCTCTATCGACGACAGACGTTGTCAGAACACATAAGCGGACGGCGGATCATTTCCTCGACGATGAAGCATCACTTTATCAGGTTGAACTTGATTCGACCACTCAAGAGGGACGGTCTGATACTGTGCACGGTCAGCCGCATCCAGAACAGGAGTCCACTTTAGGTAGTTCCCAGATCTTCTACCCGTTATGTGATCGGTGGCCGGGAGAGGGTAGTCTCAATGACTTTGCTGGAAGCATATCGACGTCTGTGCTCCCGCAACAATACAGCACAGGATTTTTCGACAGAGGAGTCGTTCGGGGTTCGAATGGCAACTCTGCAGCTGGAATCGGTGTTAGCTCTCAGCAAGAGTCGCCGGTTGGCCGTCGTGGATACCCACGATACTGGAGCGATTATCCGGCCTTGAGCGAACTCGGGGCACCGTTTGCAAACTCGGTCGAGCATGAAAGCCAACAACATCAACAACCGCATTCCCAGACGTATCCAATATCGGGCCAATACTCGCTTTATGGTGAGCGAGTCTGTCTCCCCCCACTCTCTGCCAACTGACATGATCACCCAAGGTAATCTTCCTCCACCACACGTCTAAACAAGCTAACAGCCTACGTCGTCTTCCCATAACATATAATATTCTCGTTTGGTGGTACTCTCTTCAAAAGCACATGTGTCCAGGTTGGCGCCACAGGGCACTTCCATCGTCTACACTGCTGGTACAGGTAGACTCAAGGCGCTTCGATTTAATGCACCCCTGTCACTGCTAGCCGCTCGATTATAATATCTCTGTACTCTTACAACTCGGTACTGTACAGCGCATTTATTTGATGGATTTGGGTCTTCCTTTCTAATCACTGTAGCCTCAAATTGAATTCGCTAGCCATGCACAATGGAATATGTGAGACCAGACAATGCCTACCGCAATGCGGCAAAAACAAGGCCTTGTCAGGGCATACAGCAAAAGCGGCTAACGAGCCAGCTGAAAGGACGCATGTAAAATCTGGATGGGAAAGTATGAACTTGAACATCTCCTAGTATATGGGTTGCGTGCTGCGCTGTGGTCACACATAGAGTGGGGAAATGTACATGCACACGTTACACGCGTTATCTCTTAGAGTGGGCGTCTGCCAGCCTTCTACCTGAGTACTGAAATCGGAGTGTTCCTGAGGCCATCAGCATCAAGAGCACGGGAACAATCGCTGGTAATGTATTCTTAAGGTCCTCTGGGTCTCAAGGCGTAGCCTTTCTAGGTTCAAGAGAATTCGCCTCTGATTCGCCACCAAACCGGACCTATATTTGTCAAGTGTCTTGTTGTTTCCCGCCATCAGTCATCCGATCAGCGGACCACGAGAATTCTGTTCACATCGTCACCCTGAGAGTCTCAGCTCCATTAATGGTATCACTTTCATGGTCCTTTCGCCGCCAAAACGGCGCCGTCGATGTCTTTTAACGCGATGACGACCTTAGCTAAACTTTGATGCGTCCGTCCGATATACGTTCTCCCGTGTCGGACCGTGACCGTTGCAAGTCTGCGCAGCTTTACGGAAGGGTGAACATCGAAGGCCACGCCGCTGTGCCATTCTGTGGTTATTGATATTCTATTGTAGCCAAGTCAGTCGTCCCCCGCAAGTGGCCGGATATGTACATTACCGGGCCCAGAAGCTGTATGGGCCAGAATCAATCACGCAAACAAGGAATTGGACGAAACGGTTGGGGTCCGACGGAAGTGGGCTTGGACAGCCGACATTCGTCGCATGCTCTACCGGAATATAGCACCTTAGAGGCAGGGGGAAGTTGGTTCCGGAAATTGGGTTTCGAGTAGGGAAATATTGCCCAAGGGAGATGTCGTTAAGTTCAGCAGAAACGCTGAACCATGACAACTGAAAGAGAAGTGTAGTAGACAGTAAGAAGTGGAAACCCAGGCCAGTACGTGCTTGCTCGCTGCACTTGCCGAGATAGAAAGGTCATCGCATAGACAAGCATCACTCGAGTAGGCGGAGGTGTTCTACGGCGGCAATTACTTTCTCCCAGTCCACACCGTTGCACCGGGTTACTGATGGTTTTCTTCGCGTTGAACGGGATGCATGCGGTTGTATTGTGGTCAGCCTGGGGTGTTGTCATGCACTACGATAACGAAGTAGAGATAATGATGGTCCTGGGTAGATTAACCATCATCTGAGGGTCAAGTGGTCATGCAGGTCATGACTGTCGCAAGACGCGCAGGACAGCGAATAGATGACTGAAGTTTTATTACGTAGGTTAGCACTGAGCATCAGTAGCTCAGAACTCATCCTCAGCTGACCAGAAAGGTTCCTCGAGGGGGAAAAGGTAAAATTACTCGGCACCATGAGTCACTTCAGAGTAGGGAAAGTACGATACAATTCTTGGCATCTACAAAATATCTCACTAAGTTTATCTGTGTCATCAAAGACGACGAAAAATACAGACCTGGTATTATATAACATACAATAGAATACCTTAGAGCGCATACACTACAAGAAATTACCCAGAAACATCCTCGGCCACCTGGGATTAGGCAACGTGCCTCGGCTCACTGAAGAGTTTCCATCTTGGTTGCGTGACCATCTTCCGTGCCCCGTTCGACCAAAATTCCGGAATCTTCCGCGCCATACCGGTCGTCGTCCACCGGTGCCAGATGGGCTGACGACGGAAAGAATATGTGTGCAACTTCCTGGGACCAGTTGCGAACACCAGTGCGGAAACCACTGCGTCCGGAACGATGAAGAATAAGGATGAGGCGCCCAGAGAGGTAGGCAGATATTGCGAATGTGGTCAGGAATCCAGAGACAAGCAAAGTGAACCCGAGGGTGGCAACGAGAATGCCACCTGGCTAAGGTGTGAGAATGTAATAGTAATATAGTAAGAGGTAGAGTTACCCAGTAGAAGGGAAACACCAGTCGAGAACGCGAAAGCCATGCAAAGGGCGAATGTCAACGCAGACGAGAGCGTGGCCAATGACACGATACTACAAGGAAGCATATATGAAAGTAACACGTGGAGAGACAAGGATTACTGTGAAGGCACATACACGAATGCGAGGACAGGAAAGAAGCTGAGGGTGACAAAGATAGAGAAGAAGACCTGTCCAGCCGTGGTAGGGCTGAATCAGCGAGACATAGTCAAGAGAACAGTCCAAGACACTCACGAAAGGAATCGGATACGCAGAAAACAGCACCATTAAGAGGTCGACAAGTGGAAGCAAGTAGCTTTTCTCGAAGCTAGCGGAATGTCGTGTTTGATCAACGTGCGTCGCGGATGGTTGAGGAGCGCACCGTGCAAATATCTGCCTGACAGCTGCGGCACTGTTATCAAAGTAGGGCGAGAGGGTATCTTGAAGGGTCTTTGGCTCCGCGCTTTGAAGCCCCATGACGGGGATGAGAATTCTCTTTGTGGTAAGGAGTTATGTCAAAAGTCGTGGTCGTGGTCGTGTTAGTTCGGTTCCAATAAGAGAGCGCCAACGAAGCCGGCCACAGCGGCCCGCGCTTCTTGCTGATGCCCTCGTCCTCGGCGTCCGCATTGTCGAACAGGAAGCTCAACTCTCTCGAAACTCGCCTTCATCAGAGCGCTATTCAGACAGGAAGGGTGGGTTTCTACTTGGTTTCTAGTAAAATGAGTTCTCTTTCCGTGCTAACTGCCCCGATACGCAGCCTCTTTCCCAAAAAGAAATTGATGCTCTCGCTCCCAATCCCCATGCACGCACAAGTGCTATCAATTTCCTCCTTGCAGCTGTATGTGGGGCCCTATACTCGTATACCCCTACTGAGTGCGCTGTTGTAGGGCCTTCTCAAGTTGATGAGAGATGCTAATGGGAGCCTTTCGTACCGCGCCGTCCAAAAGAATGAACTTGAAGTGTGCGAAGGAACGCTCTCTGTGTCGAGTGTAATACTCCTGACTTCCGTTACAGGAAAAAGGGGCTGAGTGGAGAAGAAAGCATGGTTCTGGGCCACATTCAGGCAGCAGCAAATCAAGGTGACAGCGTGCGGTTTCTTATTTCAAAGACGCAGCTTAGTTTACTTGTCAAGGAATATGGACTAAGCATCTCAAAGCAAAAACAGAGCTCCATCAGACAGTGATCGATCGCTGTTTGAAGTCTCTCGTTCAAAAACAGCTCATAAAATCTGTCAAGGGTGTCAAGGTTTTTCGGTCTGCCCGCTCTCCATGGCCCCTCTGACTCCCTGCTTTGTAGTATCCAACGCGTAAGATTTATATGATGGCCCATCTGGAACCATCAGTCGAGCTTACAGGGGGGCCATGGTACACCGACAACGAGTTGGACACCGAGTTCATCAAACTTCTTTGTAGTGCCTGCCTACGATACATCAGAGAGCGGGTGTGTGGCCACTTATTTCATTTCCATCTTGCTAACTCGACCAAGTTTAGACCCTCCCAAAGCACAAGCATGACGACAGCCGTCCGTCTTCATCGCAGCCTTTGTACCCGACTTCCGCTGGCATATCCTACCCAAACGCCAAGGAAGTTCTCGCCTTTCTGAGTAAAAGCAAGATCACGGAGACCCAGTTTACTGAGGAACATGTGGAAATGCTACTCAACGTTCTGGTACTTGATGGAGATGTTGAACGGGTGTGCCTGCCTTCCGTTGCTCTCTCAACACATATTGATGTCTCCTGACAATAGCTTCCGGCTTTTGCCACCTCTATGTGGGCGGAAAACGACGTCAGCGATGACGTTTCCTCTGCCACTGATTCCGGAGATACTCTGAAGAAAAAGAGAGCGGCAGGAAAGAGACACACAGGGGACGGAGACACCACAACAAGTTCTGAGAGCGAGGAAGGTCGCCCACCAAAGAGGCCATCTAAGAAGGCACTTTCGTCCAGGGACAGGCGAGGGAAGAGAAAGCGCGATCCTGAAGATATGGAAGCCGGCGATGGCGGCAGCGACGCGGAAGGCAATGTCAACAGACGAAAGAAGCAGAAAACTAACGATGGTTGTAGCGCACATGAGGATGGGCACAAGTTAAAATGTGTCCCATCTACGTCGAAGGGGTCATCGGCAAAGTCAGGTGGGAGAAGAAAGTTGTCAGAACCGGACTCTCAGCTCGAGACTGGCTCTTCGCTTTCGGATAGCAACTCGGAAGGAGAGTTGAATGCCACACGATTCCTCTCAGACTCACGAAAGTCGATCAAATCGTCGCAGCCTAAGAGGAGAGCTCGCGCCCGCTCACCCTCGCCTGCAGCATCCCTGGACGACAAGATTCCTGGAAGTGCCTATGTGTATCGTGCCGTACGCCAGGAACGTGTAGCTTTGGGTTGGTCCGAAGCACCATGTGGAAGCTGCCCTGTATTTGATTTCTGCAAAGAAGGGGGGCCGGTGGGTCCTAGCGGGTGCGAATACTACGGGGAGTGGCTGAAGAGAGCAGCGTTTGCGATGGATTCTTGACTACAATGTCAGGTGACTGACCGTACTTTCCAACAATTCATTCAATTTGAACCCGAAAGTCAGCGTTAGTCAGCCTCAGGCCTTCAGCGGTGCTTGCTCACGATGTCCCAAGTTAAGCCCCATCTCGGATACCCTGGTGGCTGCTCTGCTTTCTTTACCGATCTTCATCTTGACTTCCCGCGATGGTTACGACTCGTCATGCTCGTTCCGCTTGTCCACGCGTCGATCGAGGGCACCTCCTATGAGATCTCTGCTCCCATCTTCTAGGCATTTTTTCATCATCTCATCCTTCGAACATTCTCGTCGTGTCGGTTGAACGCATACGGTCCTCTATCGCCGAAACGCTGTCTAAAGAGCCCTTTTTCATCGTAAGATTGCCTCCTCCCCACACCAGATCTACGGTTCCTCACATCTTCGCCACTCATCGTAGTGCTCACCTCCGGACAATGGGTCGTCGTTATCAACCTCGCGCTGGGCTTATGAGTCCTCTTTAGATTCTGACCCTTCTCGAATCTCGTTTGCATTTAGCATCCTGCGATGCATAAATTTGTCTCCTGGCTGGTCGGTCCGTGATACCCTTTCCGGACTCACGTCTACTGCACTCCTCCCAAGTATTTCTATTCCTGTGTCAGATGATCTGCCGTGTCAACAAGGCACCCAGTCACTATATGGTCGCTGTGGTCACTCGCCGTCAGACAGCACTTCTACACCCGCTGTTCGTGTTTCCATCTCCTCTCTTATTGGGCCGTCTGCCTCTCCAGTTCAGACTGGGCTGGATTCGCCTGATCAACGGAAATCACAATTGTCGTCTCTCCTATGCTCAGGAATGTTTGATGCTCCTCAGCCTCGTGGACTGTTGTATCGTCCTCGTGATAGTGTTCTCGTTCCTATGGGATCGGCTGCCTCGCGGGAGAGCCTTTACCCTGATGCCAGCCACTTGTCAAGTCATCTTTCCCGATCCCGTGAGATCTCCCCGCGATGCTGCGGCACACCTGAACAGTGTGGCATTAACCCTCATATGACAGAAGACGTAGCTGCAGATTTGACAGCAGGTGCACAACATAGAGTGTCTGCATTGGATTTTCCATTCCACCTGGCCCAGTTGCCAAGCCAGCTTTCCACTGGTCGCCGCGATCCTTTCAACAATCCTTATGCAAAAACACCCCTGTTCCTGCCTAGTCAAACTCCGAATCGAGACTCTTCCAACCAGGATATCCTCTCGTCTTCAGTTTCGAACTTAACGCGCGAGGGGAGGTGTTTATCACAAGACAGTCCGATGCGTTGCGTTAAACAGCCTCACACTGATTGCCCACTCTCTGACACATTCCATACGTCGGCGCTCCAACATGTTGAGACAGAGGTTCATTTGGACATTGAAGGGGCAAATCCTTTGCATCATAGTAGATCTCTTCCTGCCAGCACCTTCACAGCCTCGGAATCGCCATTAGCACCGCCATGGCCAGATGGACTCGTAACAGATGCTTGTCCCCGGATGCCTCCTGCGGAATCAACTCATGAGCCTCTATGTCATCAGTCAGCCAGCTTCTCAAACGTATTAGGAAAGAGTGGGCGCATCACTCATGAGGCGATACCCCAGGGGGTTTCACGGGCACAGAGTGACATAGAGCCAAGTGAGACACCAGTGCGTGCACAAACACAAGGAATTATCAGATAAAAGCTAATGCGTGGATCTCCGAAGGCATCGAGTCGAACGAGACGCCCTGTAACACCTGTGCATGCCAGTACCCACGATGTGCTTTTCTCTACACCTCTCGCCCGCACACGTGAGACTTCGACGCCATCTCTGACTCTGCACAATTTTAGTGACCATAAGGAGCTAACTCATGCCGATCGAAGACGGACACATCCTCACGATCCCTCGGACAATAATCCGCAGATCCAGCGACCGGATGGAAGCATTTGTACTCTCATCACGTCCTCATCGAGTGCCCCACAAACAGGCCCGAGACAACACTCAACTTTTCCTGGGACATCTCGTCCGTCAGTCATTGTTTATAGAGTCGCGACAGGTCCGAATCTAGTCGGATCAAAGGATGTTATCAGAGTGTCTTATGGTGATGGGCATCGAAAGCGAACACACCTGACAAGCTCAGGCAAAAGGAGTAAAGATCGTAACATGGGTCGCCATGCCTATCCACAGAAGGAATATGGTAACGCTGAGACAGACGATACGGCAAAGCACCTGAACAGGAAACCGATACGACCCAAACTCTATTCTGCACGGAGATGCTATGATGAGAACCATTTCCCCTCCGCTGGCTCGCGAAGAGCCGATACAAGGGTACTAGGCAAGCTACCGCTTGCTGAGCGCGTTGAGGGAGATATGGCTTGGGACTTTGGGGCTGGTACGGAGACCTACATGCGGCGTGTGGACGCGGATCGCTCCCGGGTGCGCGTGGGTGGTCTCACCAGCGTGCGTATGATACCGCGCACTGCTGTCAATGGTGAGATACGTCCTGAGGCCGCTCCGCCGACTGCCTAGACGCTAAGTTAAGGTATTAAGGGGCCCACGATATGGTATTATTCCTCTTTGGACATGAGTATCATTCGGTTTGCATGTGTCTACTTTCTTCGAATCGGATCCCTATGTTGCGTCTTTGCGTTTTAAGCCATAAGGTCACAAGGGCCTGTAAACTCCTACACGATGTGGGTTAAGATAATTGGTGCGGGATATAAGTAGTTATCACATGTACAAGCATTAACGATAATACAAGACATTGAGAGTAAAACATATCTAGAACATACAACTAATCCATTTATGGGTTATTCGAATTTACAGGTAAAACATGCTTTCCTTCAGTTTCCCTTTCACACCGCCATTCCAAAGTTTCTCAGCCTCTTTAAATACGTCTTCCTCGGCGGTGGAACCGCTAGTCGTCGTCGTAGTGGTTTCCGAGAACCCCATGAGAAGCTTGTGGAGGTAGCATCGCCCGCGTTCGCAGGCGAGATCAGCATAGTATGCGGGGGCTGCCAGGCTAACAGCCTTCGTGGCCCTAGCAAAGGTATAGCTAATGGTGTTCGTTAAGCTCTGGAGGTCATCCGCATTCAGATCCATCTCATTACAGACGACGTAGTAATGCGTTGGGCGAGTCGTTCCTTGCAGTCCGCCGTGAGCTTGGAGGAAAAAATCAAATTCGTAGATAGCAGTGACACCACGATCGACAATTGTACCCGGTTTTGGATTCCCGTTGTGATCTGCATTGGCGGCCTCTGTGGGGTAGAATCGAGTATGGTGCCTCTTACCACAAATAACTACTGTCAGTTTGGGACGATATTGGCTTTGGACGGTGTCGAACTTCCTGAAAGACGCCCGGATTTTGGGAATTTCGTCACGAACGACAATAGAGAATTGGCCCTGAACGGGGGACACATCAGAGGGAGCGGATGAAACAAAATATCACGGACAGACCTCAGATACGCCATCACGATAAACCAGAATCCTCTGGGGAAGATCCCTATTCTTGGTCCGGTAAGCCAACAAACGCTCCTCCATCATCTCTCTTAAGTCTGTAATCATCTGAGAGAGGGGTGGGTAATCGCGCCTTGAGAGAGCTAAAGGTGCCAACAAACCTCCTTTTTCGACTCTTGGATGCGCATACTCGCCGGATACTGGCTGAATCGAAGGTCTACACTTGCCACAACCGCAGCGATGGATGGTGTCCCCTTGACGGTTGATAGTCCCGGGTGGGTGACGTCCATTCCAACGAGCATGGTCGAAGGCTGACGAAGTTTGCTTATCGACGCCTCATCCACGGCGTGGTTGACCCCACCGAGTTTCATGTTTACTTTGAGCGCAACATTGGCAAAGTATTGTAACTGGCCCCGCTCCCTCCTGATCCTTGGACTCTGCACGCAGACGTTAGGAACGTCCAAGTAGACATCGCACAGGTGCTTTAAGCCCGAATAAATGTGCTTGTCACTGTTAGAAAGAATGACGAGAAGGAAAGCAGGTTTCTGCTTTGTCGCCATCAGGGCGCTGCGGATGGCATTGATGGCCTGAGTTCGGATGGGATCTTGGGGGTCCTTTCGCGGAAGCTCCGCAACGGCAATCAGAGGAGGTGTTTGAGTAACACTGATCCCACAAGTTCTGCACATTGAGGCGAAGCCCTCTATGACGTTGCGCAACTCTGGATCTTGGGCGTCGCTGAATTCGTCATAGCGATTGCTATCTTTGATGACTAACACCGTCCACGGGCCAAGCTTCGCGCCTTCGGTGAAGATGACATTTCGTAGATTCCAACTAGCCTTTTCGTCTACGCTTTGCTCGCCTTTCCCATAACGGATGCGGGGAGGAGTCAAGATGCGAGCAGGAACCACGGCCATGTCATTGCCAATGGAAACTCCGAACACGTCCAAAACAGGGGAAACATTGGGCCCACGCACAAAGCCGAGTTCGCGCAGTCCACCGACCGCAATGGCATTGGCGTTGACATTGGGAGGTTTAGCGGAGACCTTGATCATTTCACCTGTCTGTTCGTCAAGTAGCCTTCCGCGGAAAGGCTGCCCAGGGAGAATAGTGCACACTTCCGGGGGAAGAAAGATGGCCTTGCTCCCTCCCACGTCAACCAGGGGAAGATTTGGATAGTGCAAAGTTATCTTGTACTCTGCAAGTTGATGGTTAAGATGGTGGCGAATCCAAAGACAGTACAAAGAACAACGTACTGCGCCGGAAGTATTCTTCGACGGTAACTGTGCCCCCGAGTTCTTGCGCTTCGAACTTGTGTTGCTTGGCATTAAATTTGGCTAAACGCTTCACCGTCTTCTGATGACCGAGATGATCGGTTTTGACCCTAATGCGCTGTACAAACGCAGACATCCTCGCGCCAAAACTGGCCTGTTCAAACGCAATCATAGCTTCTGCCAGATTACCTTCCGAGTAGAAGGCGGTCGCACACACATTGACATTGACCATGAGTTGATTGAACGAAGGTCTGACTGAAGAAAAATATCCCCTCCAGGCCTCAAGTCCTCCACCAAGAGAGGATTGAGATTGAGGTGAAACTGGTGGGAAAAAATACCGGTTTTTACCGACCATGACACCGGCGCCTGTCTGAGTGCGGTTTGGATGCGCACTCAAAATGAGATTCAATGCAGATATGACGGGGAGGATGTCGTAATTTCGGTATTGGGCATGACCAACGAGGTATCTATATGAGTCTGTAAGTTGGGGGCTCCGTGGAATAGGTAAGAAGACCTACTGTTGCAGGCCATCGGTTTCGATGGGCTGTATATATTTGATAGTTAATGTATATTCTTTCTTCCCTTGCTCTTTGATGCGGCCTTCGACATCATCGTCCTCGAAGTAAGTGAGGGTAATAGTAAGAGGTTGGGGTAAGAGATTGGCAGCAATGAGCTTCGCGCTGGAGTCGTGGGCAACACGACCTTTCAGGCCATTCGAGAACCAGTCTTGAGTGCTTTCGGCGAGCTGAAATATCCTTCTCCTGACCCTGCGATTCGAGACATCCCGAGGGGAGATGCTAACATCATATTCGTGGAGAGGGCCCTTTGGAACGCGGATGGGAAAGAAGTTAGTACGGAGCTTGATTGGCTTTCCTGGATATACATCAAATCGCATGAGACAGTCAAGAGGTGAGGAATATTGACCTTTCGTCCCATAATCGGGACGTGGGGGCATGGCATCCTGGCGTAGGGACAGTGATTTGAAGGAGAGGATCAAGCGGTCCTCCGCGGAGTTAGCAAGCCGAGAGTCGATAACAGCAGGTTGGCCCTCCCCAAAGATGCTGGCCAGGTATGAGTACGGTTGGCACAGATGATGGGGATGTCAGATGGGACACATACCCGCCCTGTTCTCTAGGTACAAAACTACCACCGCGACCCCGGCCGCCTCTAGGTACAGGGCCACTACGAGGGAGACCTCTGTCGCCACCTCTGCCACTGCCACTGGGACTTGTACCACGGGGTGGCCTTCCACGATCCGGATTGCCCCTGCCCCTGCTGCGATCACTACCTCTTTGCATGATTAGTAGAAAATGAAGGAGCGGCGTCGGGGACGAGGACGGCTGGGTTTGCTATTGTTCATGTTCACGTGATGACAATCGACACGTGACGGTGTTCTCCTCGCCTCGCCCCGAGCTCACCTCATCCTCACCACCTCACCCTCATCTCATCTTCTCACCCTCATCTTCACCCTCACCCTCTCCGCGTGTAGTATGCCCTGCTGTTCACTGCTTCCCATGCTGCATGTGCGCGGCAGTGCACACCAAGTACGACTGCAACGTGCTTCTCTTCACATGTGAAGCCCCTCTCAATCTCGTAGATTCTTGCTGTCTGAACCGTATTCCTACATATACTACACTGTATTCCTCTCCGTTACTCCTTTTATCGGGCATCGTGTTTACTACTCCTCGTACATGAGCTTTGTGCACCCACAACACTCAGCCGCGGCGAATGCTGTCTCATTTCCAAACCATCGTGGTCTCCACACCCATGCCGCCCGTTCCTCCTATCAACATCTGTCTCCTTCCAATGCCTCTCGTCATAGCGTGGCGTCCAGCCTCCGTCAGAAAGGAAGCTTCTTTGGCATAGGCGAGATCCTGCAGGTTGTCGTAAATGTACGCACGTCTTTTAGCCTTGCCTCGATCGCGCGGCTCACGCTTTGTTGACTCCCTTCGTAAACCCAACTGCCATTCAATGTGTGTAAACGCCATGTCTTTCTCTTCCCATAACTATCAGCCTGCCTCCACCCTTCGCTCACTCACTGAGTCTCGCCAACTTCTGGAAGATGCCCGAAGGGAAATCGCGGAAGCTCGGGGACGAGCTCAGCTTCGTCCTTCGCACACGTTTTCTTGCCTACCAAACTTTTTCCCCCGCCCGGCTGAACTCCAGGCAGTTGGGCGTGCTTTGGAAGAGGAGCCTTGCTTCACCGTACTTTTCGGTGCAAGTTCAGTTGGCAAGGTTATCATGCCTTCATAACTCCCCTCTTATTCAACACTGAAAATCATCTTATGTAGACTGTCCTCTTGCGACGGCTCCTTACGTCCGACAAGTTCCATGTCCTTCATTTTGATCTCAGAATTGCTGGGTTTGCAGACTTGGACAGCCTATACATAAGCCTCAGTCAACAAGTGGAACAATTCTTTAATTTCATCGCCGACATGAAGGGCTATGAAGATTTTGAGAAGGAAGCTTGGAGTTTCAAGGTACAAGTATGGTGCTGGCATTGCGTCCCCCACTCTAACCGTCTTCCAGCATGACCGCCTAAATGTCGAACGCCGGCTATCCGATACAAACGGTTCCGGCCAAATCCGAACGAGTGACATCGCACGCCTCATGGAACTCTTTCAGGTCACTCCTTGTTCCCTCCGAATGCACTGTCCATTTCTCCATTCTGATGTCCGTTTCTCCAGAGTTCTCTTCTCAAGTACAGGGAATTCGTGCCTCAGGAACGTCCTGAATGTCGCCCCAGCCCAGAGCCTAGAGTAAATTCGAATCCCATTTCGAGCCAGAGCCACACACGCCCGTCTAGATGGTGGCACTTTCGGTCATCTTCCCGTGATCGTGTCGGCCAACGTAAATCAAGTCAATCTGAGGACCTACGTGCTCCAGAGAAGCCGCCAACGAGGTCAGTCAAGAAAATGCCGGTATTCTTTTTAGATGAAGCCCACAAGCTGTATGCATTGCATTCCTCTCCGTGGGCTCTTTTAATTAATGCTTCTAGCCCCGGTCTCATCCAGTCTGTTGAAGCGATGAAAGCCCTCCTGGACTCTATGCTCGTTTTAACAAAGCAGGATCGACTCTGCCATGTCATTCACGCAACTAGCGACCCCTTTTATCAAACATGGCTCAGACAATTGAATGTCATGCAACACTGCAAGGTGAGTTTTGCACCTTATCTTGAAGTACTGCTAACAAAAGCGGTGAAGATCATCACCATTGGTGATTGCTCGAAAGCAGAAACACGTGTTTTTTTTGAGGAAAGGGTCTTACCTAGAGTGCCTGAACGACTTAGGAGCGGCCTTGAGTTTGAAAGACTTTACGAAGCATTCGGGGGTCGGCTTGTGCACGTTCAAGATTATGTTACTGATTATGGTCAGTATATAATTGATTTTGAATTGCGCCTCGCTCATAGCTTATCCGATGTCAGTGAACTCTAACGGACGCTTAGAAAGTAAGTTAGGAGGTTGTGCGTCGCTCAGGAATTGACCAAGCACAATGCTGAACAGTACATCAAAGCTCTCACTTCATTCAAGCACACGCCCTTCTCAATCTTCATATCATTCATACCGCACAAAATCCTCAGAGTGCAGACCACAAGCCTCACAGTCGCCGGAGCAGCGCCACTGCTGCCATGCGCCATTCTGGTGTGAATCCTACCTCCCCCACACGATCTGGTGGAGGCTTTCCCATTTATCCGCCTCTCACCGGTCCAACCCGCAATCCACACGCACCCTCCTCCGTCTCGGAGCCGGGCTACGTATCTGATTTTACGGCGTTACAACTCCTGCGAGTCATGAGTCGTCTTACTCAACCCGGCGTACGTTCCTTACCGTATTTCATGCTCTGCCGGGAGTTCGGTGTACGAGCTGTTGATGGGATGGTGCGCGGCCGCATCCTTGATCTGCGGTGGATGGATCCCATCACGAAGGAAGGTCCCGAACCGTTAGAAGGAGCAGCGTCTCAAGCGGGACTTGATCAGAACATGCCTACTAGTCGCCGTGTCAGTATTGGTGTCCATATAGGCCCATCAAGTAGTGGTACGGCGATCGTCAGTGACTCGGTCGAGATGGATGGCATGGACGGCGAGCCATACACTCTTGTGGAGCAAGATCTCGCTCACGCACAGGAGGACGATGAAATCTTTGGGCCAAAGGTGCTTCCTGCAACGCCCATCATGAGGTACGCGATGCGGGAGGTTGTCGCGGAGTATGAGGACACGCGCTCGGTCTCAGAGTACGCGTCTCTGTCAGACATGGAATATTGATAATGCGTTGATGGACGATGAACACCTATTGATACACGTTGTAATTTATTGGCCCCTCGAAGACCCACGTCCAATGGAGGTGGAGGATATCCGTGCTTCACTGTATCTGAATACGTTACTCTACTTTCTTGTAGTTATCTCTGCATCATCGCCATGCAACGTACACAGTCTACGAAATACAAGCAAGTCAGCTTAACTCCGCATAGCGAACATCTGCATTGTCTTCGAGCCAAGCTAGCCAATCTCTCAGGTATCTGCTCCCATGTTGTACCGTAGAGGAGTCGCCGACTATGCACTGTCTAAATTTAGTAAAATGTTGGTGTGCCACTCGATTCTTGCTCACGAGATGCCGTCGCGCGCGTGTCATGGCCACTGGGGGATCAAGTAAGCCAAAGACCGAATCGACAGAACGTCTCTATACCATTGAGCCTGCGTTCGTCTTTGAGGAACCCCACTTCACGCTGGGAGAGATTTTTAGAGTGGACAAGATACGGTAAGAGACGCTTTTCTGGATACCTTGTCATTACTTCTCACAAGACTTATGATCACAGCCTCCTTCTCGCGCCCTTGCACTCCGTCTACGGTACCTATCTCAAGATCGGGACCATACGGTGATCGAAGAAGAGAAGTTAACAGTGTCACTTGGGCTTGATACCTGTTCACTACTGAGTGCGAACGCCATGGCCTTAGATGGGCCCCAACTCACGGTGTAATTATCCCAACTTGAGATGGGGTGATCCCAGCTGCAACCTGGTTTGTTGTCATGGATGATTAGATTCGATTATAGTAATCACCAAACAACTGGCCAAGGCTGAAACGCAGCAACGCACCAAAGTGGCCACCCAATTATGCACGATCGTCGCCTCATTTTCGTTGCATCGACTACCTTCGTTGCCGTCCCCTTCCAGCCTCTCAAAGTACTCGCAACCTGCAGTGTCGAAAAATACGACAGGAGTTTCGAGAACATCCTGAACATCTTCCGATGTCGTCGTAATATTTGGTAAATGCCGAAGGAGGTGGGTAGCAACAGAGGAGTCTGTGATGAGCCTAGAGTCATACATGACCTTGGAAGGGAATTCGGCGATCTTCGTATGCATCCTAGTAAGGAATTAAATTACGAAAGCTGTCTCATGTATCGTGGCGCAGTTAGTTACATACCGGTATTGAACTGTAAGCATGCACTTGATCCCAGGACCATACATTTGCTCCAGCCTCTCAAACATGGTCACCTCCAGCGTTTGTGGCAGCGTGAGACCGCAGTAGCGCCAACCTGAGGCCGTCTTTGATGTGGATCCAGGAGCATCAGGCGTACAACCACCTTTGATCTCCATAGACCCTCGTTCGTTATCACTGTCGCCTTCACCATCAAGATCCTCTTCATGTTGTGGGACAGGATTTGGGGTTACAAACCACTTCGTATGGCCACCCGAACTTGATGATGTGTGGCCTTGACTTCGAGACGCGAAGACCTTGGAGTTGGGTAATGAATGGATTGTGGGAGGAAGTTGTTTTGGATCGCCCGCGAGGATGAGTTTGTCCGCCTTGAAGATAGGTATCCAGCAGACCTGCAAGAAGTGTAAGGAATATCTGCCGCCATCGTGGGAACGCACCTCACAGCCTCAAGTGCTTGGGTTGCTTCGTCGATAATGACCACGTCGAACTTCTGAGCACGAAGCTGGTGGCCCCCGGAAGAGTGGCAGGTGGCCAGTACTACCTAAATCGAAGTAAATAGGTGTCATCATGCAAACAATTGTTTGCCTGCCTGGGACTGTTGAAGGACTGCTTGTCCGATGCTCTTCTCTCTCTGACGGTACCTAACGACATGAACAGCCCTTTTGAGTACCACTGGATCAGGGTGCGTCTTGCCTACTCTCTCCTTAGCGTATGGGTTTCCTCCCACATCCTTTTTCGCTCCGTACCTCGGGGCAGCTTTCCGCCCTTTCCTTTGCCAGAAAGGACACCCAAGGTCGCCTCTAATTCGGCCTTCACGTCTCTCGCCAAAGCAGCCTTACATGGAGATGAGGTGCGCTCATTAACCAAGTGCGAAGACCTCTGACCTCATCCGATCGTTCTGCTTGAGCCTCTAAAGTGGAATTTAGAGCGCCCTCAAGCGGGATGACACGTGCAGGATGGCCAATGCGCGTAACATTAAGTCTTGGGCCCTGAGAAGGAGAAGGCAGCGCCAGAAGACGTTCCAGAATATTATCGACAGATAAATTCGATGCCCCGCAGACTAGTAAGCGTAGTGGTCTAGGATTGACAGGAGTGATAGAAGTGAGTTGCCGTATAATTTCGACGAGGGTATGTGTTTTGCCGGTACCTGCACACACATAAGGTCGACAATGCACACAGTTTAAGACTCCTTCACCTGGGGGCCCATGAATACACGCGACTTCAACTGATTCAATTGCAAACCTAACAGCTGCCTTTTGGCTGTCATTGAGCGAATCATCGAAAAAAGGCATGTCGTGCATGATAGAGCATCGCTCAGGCATTCTCATCCCGAGGAGCACTTCGGTTAATCGAGACCGCTTGGAGGCCTCCTTTAAGTTGTAATCTGAAGCAAACGTTATTTTTGAGAATATGAGAAGACGCACCACCATTTCAGATCGGGGTGGGAGGGTAATTATCTTCTTTAACTGTGTTAACGCGTTTTCCATCCTGTCATGAGAGTCTCGCTAGGGTACAGTGCAAGCAACGCAAAAGCTTCCCTATCGTAAGTGATACTGTTGGCCAACTTCAAAACTCTGCAGCGTTCAGGAAATTCGAAGTCACCAAGATCCGAACGCGATGGATCAATGGCGATAGTGATGCGAGAATCCGAAACCTTCGAAGCTGATAAGTCGGCTCAATGACAAAGTGTGTCGCACACATACCTTGTAGATGACACCCTCCATAGTCGTCCTTACTTTTTCTCGCGCCGACACCAGTTTAGTAGACTTCTTGGATCTGCCGGTAGATGCTACATTTTCTTCAATCGATGCGAGATCTCCCGGCCTGATTCATGGTTTGTGCTAGGAAGGAAAGACTCGAAATGACCCCGCACCGAAGTGTATGTGGAGGGAAGACAGTGATAGTGTGGTATGCAGCCGGGCGCTCCAACTCGACGAGCCTACCATTCTCAAGATCGTACGGTTTGCACTCGACGAAGTTAATATGTGAACGCACGTTTTGTTTCCGAGGCCTACGCCAATACTCGCAATTCCCAATCCATTTAGAGCAAGCCCTTTCTGCTCTAGTAGTTTTGGGCCACATTTTGAGAAGACAAGTGAGGTCCTCTCAACCTCGGCATCGCGTTCTTGGAAGAGAAGGTATAGGTGTCTGTCTATAAATGTGGACACCCTTTCTGTAGACATGTCGTGTGTACTGGTGGTGTCACCGTCAACACTTGCTCATCTATCTACTTACGGTACATGAAAGAGACAAAGAAACAATCTGATTGGCTAGAGCTTACGCGCTCACTGTCTTGCAACTTTTCGGCCCTTTTCGGCCCAACATAATATAATATTTTCTCTGTCTCTGTCCTTCTTGACCGCTGCAAGCGAGTTCTGCAGCTACCATCACCGTCAGGAATAACCTCATTCATAGAATGGAACACATTGTTGGTGGCCATAAGTATATTTCCGGTATGTGAGACTCTAAAACACCAATTCCCAGGCCCCACCCTCTCCAGATAGATGTCATTATCAGACACAATATATTATTTTAAGTGCTAAGCACGTTAAGCACGTACCATGCTTTCGCACGGGTTCACAGCTACGTATCCGATTACAGATATCGATCACCGTGACATTGGGCGGTGACTGCCTGCAACTCCTTCCAGCCATCACATCCCATTGCCCCTTGGTGCCACTATAATATGGCCACTGATTCTAGGACTACAGACTACGCTCAATTCTGGTGGGCACAGAATGTGCTAGCTGAACGTCACCTTTGCAACGTAGATAAGCATGATGATTTCTTAGCTATCTACAGACCCGACATCTACGAGACGATTTCGAGAAGAGTTTCTAGTCTTGATCAAGACCTCCGACTTCTTAGTCTTGATATTCACAGTACGTGATATTGTCTAGTTGATCATGTAAAGTGCAGTACTATTGCTTCTGACACTAGGTCATCCTGAGCTGAAGTTCCAAGAAAAGTGAGCCTTTTATATACAAAAAGCCATAGACTAGCGGCTGACTCGTGTCATGGCGACGGCCTAAGGTACGCCCACGACGTTCTTACTGCATTCATGGAGAAACACGGCTGGGACGTGGAAAGGCATTATCACCTCGATACCGCTTGGGTAGCGACTTTCTCCCATGGGGATGGAGGGCGTGTACTCGGCGTTAATTCTGAAATGGACGCTCTCCCGGGTATTGGCCACGCATGTGGACATAATCTCATTGCTATAGCCGGAGTCGCTGTTGCCCTTGCTGTCAAAGAGGCTCTAATTGAGCATGACATACCAGGCAAAGTTGTTCTTCTGGGGACTCCAGGTATTTTCTATTCACTTCTTTGAAGGCGTTTATCTAAGAGGAAGCAGCCGAGGAAGGCGGTCAAGGCAAGGTTATCCTGCTCGACAAGGGCGCATACAAAGGGTTAGACGCATGCTTGAT
This sequence comes from Russula compacta, assembly GCA_022376555.1. Classification (NCBI taxonomy): domain Eukaryota; kingdom Fungi; phylum Basidiomycota; class Agaricomycetes; order Russulales; family Russulaceae; genus Russula; species Russula compacta. The sequence goes on from WTXH01000033.1 coordinate 71,017, forward strand.
GCAGGTCGACGTCCCTAGTCTGTATATGTATCCACCTCATAGAACTTGATGCAGGTGTCACCCCGCTCCTGGTCCGGAGCATAGTGCAAGCCTGAGTAGTTCGCTTGCCCTGCAACGTATCTCTGTGGAGTACCGTGGTCATACGTACGTAACGTCATATTTCTCCACAACACATACAATATATCTCCTTCAGCGCACATGCTGCACTCTCTCCATGGCAAGGACAGAATGCCCTAGACGCTGCTGTCGCTGCATACACGAATGTTTCTTTGCTTAGACAACAAGTGAAACCCTCGCATCGAATCCATGGAGTGTTTGAAGGCAAAGATTGGGCTGCAAATAGTGAGCGTCTTTCAATGCCCTCTATCTGCAACTCATCGATGCGATCTGGATTCTAGTCATTCCGGATAACTCAAAAATGCTGTGAGCCTTGTTCCTTGTCACAGGAAATCCTCCTGACAACAGATAGCTGGTTTGTTCGCGCGCCAACTGTCGCGGAGGTCAAAGAGGCAGACCCGCGCGTTCGTGCCTGTTTCCAGTAAAACTTCTCCCCATCGTCGTTCACCTTGGGTCTGATGGACGCCTTCCAGAGCGTCGGCGTTGGCCACCGGATGTAGCGTTGAGATTTCCGGAATGAAAACTCCTGTACACGAGTTGCGGCAAAACAAAGTGCTAGGTTGGGTCCATCCCTTTATGTGATCTTTGTCACCAGTCACTGAGAGAGTGTCCGTCCTTGTGGTGTAGCCGAGACTTTCGCGCGGGTTTTTAGAAGTAAAACTGGACCCGTCGACTACGAATGGGGCATTGGTAGCGCATCAACAGACTTCGTAAGGTGCCTGCCTAGAGTGATATAATCCCTACTAAGCCACCTCGTTTCAGGGCAACGTAACATACGGTATGGTCCCCTTACAATCGCATACTCGCAACAACACTTAGTCCTTCACAGCGTTGCCATCCATTCATCCCGGTTTTTGTATGCTTTCCTTCTTTGCACACGGGCTCAGCCTCAGCTTACGTATGTGTCTTGTTTGGTAGCCATTCCAACAGAGCCAAATGGAGGGAACCACACCCCCGCATTTACTTCTGCGGCGGCTACAGTTGAAGCCCACCAGGCTTGTTTAGGGGTATGCAAGGCACTTGCCTTGACTGGCATTAGAGTCATCGAAGATGACCAGTTTTATGCGGAGGTAAATAATCAGTTGCCATTTGTCGTCTTGCAGCCAGACTGAGTTGGCATGCCTCAGGTAAGGGCATCTTTCGAAGAAGATATGGCCATCGCGCGAGTTGCTTGAAAACGACTACGTACAGCGGCAATTGCCGTGATAGGCACAGTATGCGCAATTTGACATCGATGGTCTCATCTAAATTAAGCTTCGCCAATCCTTCACATATAGGATACGAATTAAAGATTTCATTAAGGCCACATGAGTGATTATTACAAACCGACGAGAAGATTTTGAACGGAACATGGGTTAGACAAAGAAAGATTACTCGCCCGTCCGGCTCGCCGTTCATAGCTGTGACAATCGACCAGGAGAAGATCTACTGTGCCGAATTCTCAGCTACGGAGGTATCTGTGTCTTGCGTGGTATTCAACCATTGTGTAATATCCGCCACCCACAAGCGTGATTATGATACCGAGAGCATTTAGGGGGTTAAGATTCAGATGGAAGAACCAGACGGCACAGAGCACAGTAAGAACCTGCTTCACATTGGCTATCCAAAAGTGCAGTTTAGTACAACAACGGGAGACAGATTGTTGACAGGGAATAACCTGCAACACCCATGCTAAGGGCGCCTGACCGTCGATTAGCTTCGAAGCTGACAATGTTCAGTGCGCAAGCAACGATGCCATTGCCGGAAATTAGGATGATGTGCCACAAGGTGCTGGAATGTGAGAACCGTCGTAGTACAAGGCCTATTTCCCCAAAGAGGTAAGCATAGACGACACATTGTACAACCGCAAGTCGAGAAAGATGTGTAAGGAGATCAAGTGGGTGCAATTGGAGGCAATAGCCACGAAATCGGGGTAGGAAGGTCGAAAATATCGTCACAGTTCTGATCGGGATATATATGCAATGTGGTTTAGGGTGCGCCTCTTTCGGCTGCGTGACGAAGGGTGCAGTCTGGAGTTTATTCGCTACAATTGTTTTGAGAGCAGCTAGGACAGTGCCGACAAGCGTGAGGGTGAAACCCAAAGTCGTGAAATGGTAGTCGCCATAGGTGGCTAGACCGACCCCGAAGATAACAATGATTATCGAAGAAATTTGATAACGGTTGAAACGGGTGTTGAAAAGGTACCAAGAAAGGGCTGTAGTAAAAAATGGAGTTGCAGCGCGCACAATTTGGTGGAACTTTTGGATGTTAACTTGTGCGTTGTTAAAACGGAAAGAAAAGTGACTTACAGGTACAGTGACAAGATGCAGAGATGCATTGCTAATAGCGATGTTGACAGAATACAGAATGGAAAATGCGGCTAGTACGACGTAATCTGAACCCCAGAGAGTCTTCGGTTGGTAGACGTTTCGTAGTCGAAGGTAGGTGCCGCCGGCAAGTCCGAAGAGAGCATGAACGGCAGTAAGAGTATAGGGATACGGAAATGATAGTAAAAGAACCTTATTGTATAGGGTGAGCACGAGGTTCAAAATGAAGTATAAAGTAAGCCAGAACGCCTGATAATCAGAGATACCAGCAACTCCTGGACGGACGAAGCGAAATACAAGAGCTGGTGAATGCCGTAGAAGCAATTTTTTCTGGGCTCCCCAAGCGAGGTTGGCGTATAAGTGGGTCCGAGAAGAGGAGAGGACGGGAAGAGGGAGAAAGTCATGCCCTGTTTTCGGAGTCTTTGACAAACGATCCAGGGTGGGGTGGGTGACGCACGCTGCCCGTGGGAGGTAGAATGACGGTTTGGTAGCGACATGAGTCGAGAACTGAGGAGGCATGTAACGCAATGAGATGGCCGAGCTTGCTGATACTCGCACTTTGAAGGCAGTGGATATTTGATATGCAAGATGTGCCAGGAGTTTGTGCCAGGAGTACAGTACTACACTACAATATTTGGTTCGGGAAACAAACTCTGAAAGTTCACAAATGATGTAAGCTGACCGAAAGGTTGCACCCCAAAGCTCTCGTCTCATTGTCCTGGTCCGTACACATGGCTCGTTTTTCAGGTGTGCGAGGTGCAGGTGATGGTTTAAGACTTATTGTTACCGCGGGGGCCTACGTTCAAGCGTTCAAGGGTCCTAAAAGAAAACTGGAAGCAAACATAGCGCCGGTCACGTGGGTGTTTGTGGATATATAAAGACTGCTCAATGATACGGATGATCGTCCTGCCTTTGGCTATCTCCCTCTCACAAGAGAATTCGTGGCGTGATCATGGAGGCTCTCTCTCTAACCTGTGTGCCTAATGCCCCCAGTTTTGAATCTCCAAAAAAGCGTACATCCTCCCCTGGTGCGCCTACACCACATAGGAAGAAACCTAAAATGGATCCGGGACACTCGAACAGAGACAAAAGGAAGAGGAAAAAGAAGAAACGACCCATCACTCGCGACTCGGGAACAATGTTGGGACTCGTACAGAACGTCCGCTCTTCGTCTCCTGCGCTGGGACCCCCTTTCCCTTCAGCGTCCAGCTCAACTGAGAACAGGTCATCATCATTTGTCCCTCCTCAGTCGGATGGCCCTTCTGGCAGCTCCTCAGCTCCTCTTCCCCCTGTTCGTTCGCCGTCGGTCGCCGGGGCCTTATCGCAAGAGGCCGCCCATGCCCTTCTTCAACAGGAGCGTGTGATACCCACTTTACCTTCTACAAGCAAGGTTCGCTTGCTCTCTGTCTTCGTTTTTAATGATGTACAAACTCTTCCCAGTCTCTCCATGACCATAAAGTGCTCCTTGCGAGCCTTATATCCTCTCTTGTGTGCCAGATCTGTCTCGATCTGCTTCACAAGCCTTTTGCTCTCTCCCCGTGTGGCCATGTCTCATGTTACTGTTGTCTTGTCAACTGGTTCAACGCTGATCATGAACCTGATGGACTGGAAGGTAGACGCGTCTTCCGCAAAAAAACCTGTCCTCAGTGCCGTGCCATAGTGTGTGGCCGTCCAATAGAAGTGTGGAATGTCAAGGACATGGTCGCTACTGTTGTCAAGAGCAAGCTCGCCCAGGATTTTACCCAGCCAGTGGAACTTAACCCCGAGGTTACCCCTGCCGATTCAGCAACTCCACCCCAAGATCCTTGGGGTGACCTTTTCCCTCCCGTGTTATTACGTCCAGGAACTCCCCTTGAAGATTTGCCGCCTGATGCCTTAGGGATGTACGATACCGAGGACCAGGTGCATCGCTGTCTTGATTGCATGCATGAAATCCGGGAGGGTTCATGCACACAATGTGGTCGTCATTATAGCGGTCACGACGTTGGTGCATCTGATGACGATGCGTCGGGCGAAGGGCGGCATGGAATATGGAGTATTCTGCCAGTGATGGAACACATGATGGGCTGGCCTCATAGTGTCAGCGCCGATGAGTCAGATGACGGATCGTATGAAGCCAGTTTTATTGATGATGAAGACTTGGAATGCCACGATAGTGAAGCAGTTGAAAGCTCATCGGATGACAATATCATCGAAGCCACAGCACTGGCTATGAGGCAAGACCGAGATGGAGTTCAGAGTACATCTTCTGAAGGTTGCAACGATGGAGATGAGAAGCTCGGTGATATCGGCGACACTGGTGAATCTCAGGCCGTGCGTCAACGTCCGGCTGTCAGGACTCGGCGGCAAGTACTCAGTGATACCGATGTGTACGTGCTCTAGATGGTGCACAACGGGCATATTTTACTTCCTTCACCAGAGACCACAGTGGCAGTTACAACGTCGAGTCGTAAGTTATTTACTAAGGATTAGATAATACCCAGAAGGCTTTCTCAACGAAGTTACTTCCCCCTTAGCGATGACGATGGGTCTCTAGCCCGGCCACCGATGCGTTTATTTGGTCGCCTTTGCGACCACCATCTGGATAGCAGGGGTATCGATTCGCGGTTCTCTGAGTCAGATGACAGCGATAATGTAGGCTCTGATGCATTTGGTTCCCATTGGTCTGGTGAAGAACCCAGAACATTTTTCGCTGGGGTTGTGGCAGAGGAAGATTCAGATGCGGATGCGGATGAGGATGAGGATGAGGGATGGTGAGCGGCCCGGCCCGGGTTTGTGTAAGGTCGCCTAGAAAGGAAAGTTACCATGTACAGACGGTTGTGCCACCCTGCCACTTTTGTTCTTCGCTCTCCCTGTCATGGGCAACACCCAATCCGGGTACACACTTACACGAACTGCAGCCACACTAGACTCGTTTATCACAGAGCTTGGCCCTGAGATTGTCTATGAGAAGAGGTGTGTTCGCTAAGTATTGATATCGAGACTGACGTACAACGTGACCTGAAGTCTTGGATCCTCGCGCTTTCTGAAGACCGTTCGCTGTCGACATCGAAATGGCCCGGTAGTTGTGAAAATATACATCAAGCCTGACCTGGGACTTAGTTTAAGCAGGTACCAGAGAAGGCTGAAAGGTATGTGGCTTGGGTGCCCCTCTCAGCTAGTGTTGAATGAACTGTCCGCCTAGCGGAACGAGAGGCTTTGCTTGACATTCCCAACGTCTACAGCTACCAGACCATTATAGATTCAGACAAGGCTGGTTATCTTATTCGTCAATGGGTTGCAAGTAATCTTTATGATCGTATCAGGTGGGTCACACCATCAAAATGCAAACGTGCATTCGCTCCCAACACCTGTCCCACAGTACGCGACCTTTTCTGAGCCCAATCGAGAAGAAATGGATAGCATTTCAACTGCTTAATGCTCTACGAGAAGCTCGCTCTCACAAAGTTGCACATGGTGATATTAAGTCAGAGAATATACTCGTTACGTCTTGGAATTGGGTTTACCTTACCGATTTCGCATCACACAAGCCGACTTACCTTCCGCTGGATGATCCATCTGACTTTGCGTTCTACTTTGACACTTCTGGTCGACGTTCATGTTATGTTGCCCCGGAGCGCTTTTTCGCGTCAGGTGCCCGCCCAGATGGTGCATCGGATGATCGGCAAAATAGCTATGCTCGTGTAACGGAGGCTATGGATGTCTTTAGTGCTGGATGTGTGATCGCAGAACTCTTCAGGGAGGGTGCACCCCTGTTCACGCTCAGCCAGCTCTTCAAGTATCGGGAAGGAGAGCTGAACCCTGACGGCCTTCTTACATCAGTGGAGGATGTCGGTGTTCGCGTGAGTTCTCCCCCGGACAACAGGATTATCTCTAACCTGATTTAATCTCATCCCTTCAGAACCTCATCAAAGAGATGATTGCCCTCGATCCCTCGGCAAGGCCTACCTTGGATGCACTACTGAACAATGTTCGTGGCGTGGTCTTTCCAGAGGTTTTCTACTCGTTTTTGCATGGATATGTGTGGTCTATCAATGAATTACCTATAACCACCCCTCTTGCCACTCTACCCACTACTGGTGCTTCGCCGGAGATCTTGACACCGACGACATCTGCTGCCTCAGCAGCAGCATCCACAGCAAAAGGTGGTTCTGTCACGCCTGTGCATGCGGTCGACGCAAAGATGCCGGAAGCTACGGTGCCCCGGGATGCAGATCACAAAATGGAGAAGATTTGGTCCGACTATGAAAGCGTGGAGCCCTACCTTCTTGAGGATACTGGAGAGAGCTCACTAACAGGTGTTCGGGTTGACTATGCCCCCGCAGAAACGCAAGGGAAGCCGTTCCAGGTATGCCTTTCTTAGATGATAGGGTGCGTTCTTGAGGATTGGACATCTTATGTAGGACATTCTTCCCGTAGAACTATACATTCCAAACAGGGACTCGAAGCTTTTACGAACCAAGAAGCCAAGATCCCGTGCGGCAACGGAAGGTAGTTTTTCCGGCATTCTGTGTTATCTCATATTTATGACCCGTACCTAGATGGACCTGCCCTTATCATCCTCGCTCTAGTCTGCGCCAATGTCAGGAATTGTTCTCAACCGTCGAGCAAGTTGCGGGCATTAGACGTCTTTCTTGCTCTATCCGTCCATCTTACTGACGAGGCGAAGCTTGATCGATTGGTACCCTACATTGTCGATCTTCTACGTGACGATGCTGCCGTGGTTCGCGCTGCTGCTCTCAGGACACTCTTGCAAGTGGTCAGTGCTGTCATATGGATATGTACCCATAAGCTAAGCACCACAAAGCTGTCACTCGTGAATGCCATAACTCCCGCCAACGCATCAATCTTTCCCGAGTATATCATCCCCAACATCCACCCATTGGTTAACGACCCTGAAGTGTCTGTGCGTTCCTTATATGCGCAGTGCATCGTCCACCTGGCAGACGCGGCAGGACGGTATTTGGAGATGGGCCAGGCACTCAAGGCACATGGAACGTTCAAGGTCGCTGCTGATGCTGTCGAATATGATGAAGCCCAGTTCGAAGTAAGTCTAACTATCCTAGGACTCCTAATTTCTGGCCCTATCGTTATTAGGTGCCATATGACGCAGCCTTGCAAGACTTGCAGAATGCGATACAAGAGCATCTTACTACGCTGCTCGTTGACCCATCCAGTGTCGTGAAGCGTGCAGTTCTGCATGACGTCTCATCTTTGTGCATCTTTTTGGGGCGACAGCGAACAAACGATATTTTACTAAGCCATATGATTACGTACTTGAACGATCGCGACTGGCTTCTCCGCTATGCTTTCTTCAACGCGATTGTGGACGTGGCGGCATGTGCGGGCGGAAGGAGTCTGGAAGAATATATATTGCCTTTAATGATACAGGCATTGTCAGGTAGACAACGTCTTTTCTTATACCCTTACCTACAGCTGAGCCCCACCTTCAGACATCGAAGAGAGCGTGGTTGCTCGCGTCTTGGCAGCACTGACCAGTCTATGTGAATTGGGACTCTTCCAGAAGATGCGAATCTGGGAGCTCATGAGTGCAAATTTGGGGTTTCTCTACCACCCTAACGCTTGGATACGACAAGGTAACTTCTCATTCCGGTTCCACATTACGGGATTGATGTTGTCTCACATCAGGTGCGGCGGCTTTTATCGCCTCTGCGGCAAAGCACCTTCCATCGAGCGATGTCTGGGGCATTCTCTACCCTTCTCTTAGACATTTTCTCCGATCCGATGTGCGCGGCGTTGATGAATTTAGCCTATTCACAGCGCTGAAGCCACCTGTTCGTCGTCCTATTCTCAGTGTACCGTATACCTGCTCACGGACGATGACAGCTGGATAGGCAAGTATTTGATGCTGCGTTGCAATGGGCAATGAAGGCGGATAAAACACATTTTTGGAAAGGCTACAAAAAGGCTACAAAACTTGAATCACCTCATGACAGTGTTGCCACAATCAAAAAACCAGCAACAACGCGTATCAAGACCGATGAGTACGTGCAACTATCCTTTAGTAATTGACATAATCCAAGCCTTGTTTAGGGATGAAGCCCATCTAGCTAAGCTACGGCAACTCGGTATGACATCAATAGAGGAGATGAAGCTTGTTTCTATGCGCGATTATATTCTGAAACTGGCCAATACCATTTCTAGGTCGGGTTATACCTCATGTTGCGCCTTAAAGTACCTAATATTTCCTAGCTATTCTTTGCGCCAAAGGATTGACGAGGAATCTGATATTTTGAAGACGACGGCTCATGTTGAACTACAAAAGCTTAAGGTCGTCCCACAAACCGTCTTCCTGAAATCTCGTACAGCCGACTTGACCTCTCGCACACCCCGGTTGCTTCCGACGTCTCGACATTACACGCTCGAACATCCTCGATCACCCCGCACTGATACATCTCGTTTATCACGACCATCCAGCATTGACTACGGCTTCAGTGGTGGGCCATTTGAAGATCTGCGCCGGAGGCTGACCGCCATTAACGGCTCCGGGGTTTCTCTTCCCTCTTCTCTCCCACATCGCTCATCCTCGGTGTCTGTATCGAGTCCATCGCAACCGACAGGTCCCACCTTGGATGACTTACCAGAAGTATCTGATAGACCCGGAAGTCCTACGGATTCCGTAATGTCGGGCCCAAATCCGCCTTTATTCCGCCCGGTCCATCGCCTGCATGTCGGAAGCGGTGATGGTCAAAAGGCAGCACCAGCTATTGGGTCATCGAAAGCTAATGCGATTGGTCATCTGGAAGCCACATCAAAAATGTTGCATGAAGGATCCTCCGAGCATTCTGGACGGACATCCCCCGTTTCAGCTGCTGGAACAGTCCTAGGACAAAACTGGCGCAGGCCTACGTCCTTGGCGCCTATTTCTACTTACGGTAGGCATACTACACAGTAATACTTTTGCTCTGCATATTGGATCGCTGAATAGTGGTGCAGATGGTCATGAAGCTGGCGTCAATAACCTTTTGGAACACCTGTATCTGGACAGCAATCGAGAGTATCAGCATGACTTCGGTCCTCGAGTCCATGAAGGTCCCATACGACGACGTAATACTATTCGACAGAGCTTCACTCCTCGAGATGGTACCGTTAGGCGGCCTGAAGCAGCGCTTGTAGCGCAATTAAGCTCTCACACTGATGCTGTTACCGCCTTTGCTGTGTCACCAGACCACATATTTTTTATTTCGTCCTCAGACGACAAGACTGTGAAGGTCTGGGATACTGCGCGATTAGAACGCAACGTGACCAGCAAGCCGCGGTTTTCGTACACACAACACCACGCGAAGATCAAAGCTGTCTGTATGCTGGAAGGCGTGCACTGTTTTGCTAGCGCTGCTAGTGATGGGAGTCTCCACATAGTTCGTGTGCACGTCAGCCAGAGCGGTGCCCTTCCACGGTATAATAAGATACATACAATTCGCGAGCATCGAGTATCTCGGCCTGGGGAATACATCACTTGTATGACCCATTATGACTCGGGTGCGCCCCTCCCCCCTCACTCCCACGGTCGTACTCATGCTGTTCACTTCCAGAATCGGCATCCAATCTTGTGTATGCGACCACACATTCGACGATATGCCTTCTGGATTTACGTACTATGCGAGTTCTACTCTCTATGGAGCACCCAAGCCACAGCGGGCCCATCACTACCATGTGTCTGGATAGAAGACACGCTTGGGTAGTTACCGGGACAGCCTCCGGTGTCTTAACTTTGTGGGATATACGGTTTGGCTTGATGATAAAGGCCTGGAAAACTGTCTCTGCGACGACTAGCGGGACCTCCTCCATCCATCAGTGTGTTGTCCATCCTTGCCGCGGCAGAGGACGGTGGATTATCGTAGCGGTGGAGACAGCACGATCGACTTCCCAGAGTGTTCCGTCTATCCTTCTGGAAATCTGGGATGTTGAAACAACGAAGCTTGTAGAGACGTATGGCACAAGGGTCATTCCTAAGGCCTCAGCTTCTCTGGACGAACCTCAAGACCATTCTGGTGGCACGACAGAACCGACCGCAGCTGCGGCTATTGCTGCACTGCTTCGTACAAGACAACATGGCTTAAGCACCCAAGGGACTCGACGCTCATCCGCAGAAGGACCCACGCGAGAACCGATGCCCAACGGACCTTCTTCAGATATCCGTGCTCTTGTAGTGGGGCATGAGTTCGGCGGACATTCAACCATTCATCGTTCTGCAGGGTCGTCTCTGAACTCTGAAGGATATTCTACTGGAGGGCGAGGATTCATGGCAAGCGGCTCTGAAGATCGCAAACTCACACTTTGGGATCTTGGTAAGGTAGAACGGACGGCCGTACTTAGCGGGGCGGAATTGGAGAACGAGAAGCCAACTTACAGGTACTTTCCTCCGCTAGTGTACTTTGACAGATCTAATAGCCGTGAAATTAGCTCCACCTTATCCTCCAGTGGCTCTACCACGAGCTACGTTGAGACGTGGATGACCTCAGCCCAGGCCAGCAACCAGCAGAACCGCCCTCCGCAACGGATGATGCTACTGAGTAACAGTCAGCAAAATTTGCTTCGGCCGCACCAGGATACGATCACAGCGCTGGTTTGCATCGACTCCCCATTTCGATGCGGGATAGTTAGCGGGGATCGTGCAGGCGGAATCAAGGTGTGGCGCGTTGATGGTACAGATTAGATTACATGTGACAATTCGGGTATTACCGAAAGTCGAGTTGAATGGCTCGTGACTCGATCTCGATCTCGATCTCGAGTCGAGTCGCATTGCGTTGCGTTGACACGAGTGACTCGAATGCCCATCAGGCTCAGTCTGCTTCGGCGGCAGTTTTCAAACCTTCGCCACTTATCCCTACATTCACCTATTCGCTCACTCCGCCCACGTTCGTCTTCCATGACCCATCCGGTTGTATCCTCAGGTCCTGCCCAAATCCCAGCTCTTGTGAGCCAGCGTACCGATGTTGTGTCAAGCAAAGAGCCTAAAACGCAGAAAGAGAAGAAGGCCAAAGCAGCGCTTGCATCCCACTTTCCTTTGGAGGTACGTTATCACTGCGCTGTCGTCACTTGATACATGACTCACCAAGTCTCTCATCAGCTTCAACCACCCCCAGATTTCTTTGACCATCGCATCAAGATCTTTGAAGACTTGAAGGCCCAATATGATGCTTTTGTACAAGGTCTGTGACAACTCCGTTCCTCTCTACTCTGGAGTGAGGCTCATAAAGGCCAGCCCAACCGCGTCAGGAAATTACTATTACTCTACTCGATGGCGCCGAGCGTAAAGGCACAAGCTGGGAGACCAGTCCAATGGATGTTGCGAAGGATATATCTAAGAGCCTTTCAGAAAGGCTTGTCATCGCCAAGGTGCTAGTCCTCTACCCAGATATCTGTATTTTAAACCCTGAGCGCCCCTGCATAGGTGGATGGTGAACTTTGGGACCTTGAGCGGCCTCTCGAGAAGTCGATCAAGCTAGAGTTGCTTGATTTTGACCATCCGGAAGGTAACATATGAGCCATTCCCTACCTTCCTTTGCCACTTGACCTACTGTCGCAGGGAAGAAGGTATTCTGGCACTCTTCCGCGCATGTACTTGGGGAGGCCACGGAAAGACACTACGGATGTCATCTATGCCTCGGTCCGCCGACGGATGATGGTTTTTTCTATGAGATGGCGATTGCCGATAGGTGATGTTACCATTTTTCCGCTCACCGTCTGACTCTCATTATGCCAACCTTTGTAGAGTGGTTACTAACGCTGATTATCCCCTACTCGAGAAGATCGTTGAGAGTGCCATCAAAGATCGGCAAAAATTCGAGCGTCTGGTCGTTTCAAAGGAAAAATTACTAGATATGTTCCACGTGAGCTGAGAAGTACGATAACATGGCCTTTCGCTCCATCTGATGATGATGCATTTGCAGTATAACAAATACAAGAAATATCTTATTGAGACCAAAGTTCCCGATGGGACGTCTACGACGGTCTACCGTTGTGGTCCGATGGTCGATCTGTGCGTTGGACCCCACATTCCCCACACTGGAAAAATCAAGGCGTTGATGATTACCAAGGTTAGTCCGTGAGGTCTTTCTCCTTCATTCTTTGAGTCATCTCGTCTTAGAATTCTGCATCTTATTTCCTCGGTGACCCGAACAACGACTCTCTGCAACGTGTCTACGGGATTTCCTTCCCTGACAAGAAACAATTAACTGACTACAAGGCGCTCTTGGCCGAGGCAGCGAAGCGTGACCACCGAAAAATTGGCAAGGTGAACCATTAACACGGTCATAAGTAGCTTGATCTTATCGATGTTTACAGGAACAGGAGCTATTCTTCTTTAATGACCTGAGTCCAGGTAGCGCATTTTGGCTTCCTCACGGTACACGTATTTATAACACCCTTGTGGAATTGCTAAGGGTACGCTATAGTATTCTGCTTCGTGAACATTGACTAAGGGGATGTTTCAGGGAGAGTATTATAAACGTGGATATCAGGAAGGCATGAAATAGTACCTTTTGACTCGACGAAATATCTCACCTACCCACAGTGATCTCACCTAACATGTTCAACTCCAAGCTCTGGGAAACGTCCGGTCACTGGCAGAATTACAAAGATGATATGTTTACCCTAGACGTTGAGAAGGAAAAATGGGCGCTCAAGCCCATGAATTGTCCTGGCCACTGTCTGATCTTTGATTCGCGCGATCGTAGCTACAAAGAATTACCCATACGGATGGCCGAGTTTGGCATCATCCATCGGAACGAGGCAAGTGGGGCGTTGACTGGCCTAACAAGAGTGCGCCGTTTCGTCCAGGATGACACACATGTATTTTGTATGCCCCATCAGGTTTGCAGCCACGTCATTGCTTATTGCTCCGCTGAGGCTGGTGGTACAGATCGAAGAAGAAATCAGCGCGTTATTCGACTTCATGCAGCATACCTACGGTCTCTTTGGTTTCGAGTTCTTTTTGGAGCTTTCAACTCGGCCAGAGAAGCACCTGGGCTCTATTGAAACTTGGAATGCTGCCGAAGCGGTTAGTCTGTTTTCCTATCCTGCACTTGACGACCATACCAATGCGCCACAGCAACTCAGCAGAGCGCTCGACGAACGGTACCCTGGCAAGTGGGACCTCGCTCCTGGGGATGGTGCATTTTACGGTCCCAAGATTGATGTTACCATTCGCGATGCTCTTCGTCGATCATTCCAGTGTGCAACGATTCAACTCGATTTTCAATTGCCTGAACGCTTCAATTTGAAATATCGTTCTGCTGAGGAAGCGGTCAGCGCTGACAAACCACCAAATCGCCCAGTCATCATCCATCGCGCTATTTTAGGAAGCCTGGAGCGCTTCATTGCGATTATTACAGAGCACTTCGCTGGGAAATGGTAAGAATGGTAGCTAGGATCTGGGAGCCATTTTTGTTGACTATAGTGCTTTCTATAGGCCGTTCTGGCTCTCTCCTAGGCAGGTTCTTGTGATCCCAGTAGCTGCGCCTTACGTAAGTTTCCGCACAACAGAACAGTCGAACAGTCTCAAAAAGGAGTCTGTGATATCTTTTATTTTGTAGAGGGAGTATGCATCCGAAGTCGCCACAAAGCTGTCTGAGAGCGGTCTTTTCACTGATGTCGATAATGGGGCGGATACACTCCCCAAGAAGATCCGAAATGGCGAGATTGCACAGTATAATTTCATCCTAGGTACGTTAGTATGTCACGCTTTCTAAGGCGCCTATTTTTCGGTCCCATCCTCTTCTGCTGTTCCGTGTTCACGGAGATATTGACTTCCGGTGGCTCTACTACAGTGGTGGGTCAAGAAGAGTTGGATAATTGTTCAGTCAACGTCCGTAACCGGGATGATGTCGGGACCAAGGCCAAGACAGCGATGATGCCTCTCAACACTATTATTGATATGCTCGTTAAACTGAAAGCGAGCAGGAGCTTGCAGAATACGTTGCCGCAGTAAATAATTCATCCGAGAGAAATCTTAGTTGCTAGAGTATCGAGAAGTGCAGATGGACGTGCAAAAAAAAGATTGCATGAGTCTGCTCATAATGTCCCATTGGTATGCGAGTATGATGGAATAGGATGGTGATATGCAGATGAATAGATTCACCGCCTTCAATATCATCCAATCTCATGCAAGGTTTCCTAGTTGGGAGCGCTAGTCAAGGTAGGTAGTCAGCGGTCATCATAAGGCTTGCAAGTTGGACTCACAAGAGCAAGGATGGCATCCCTCTCTGCAGGCGCGAGCTGATTGATTTGTTCTTGTGTCAAACGAAGGACTTGGAGTAGCATTACCTTTTAAGTACCCAGTTGAGCTGACGTCCCGGCGGCAGATGCTAAATAGGAAACTTACCTTCTGTGATGGATCAATGCCATCAATGGCACCTGCCGGGGCAACCGGAGGCGGCTGGTGTTGCTGCGGTGGCAGCGGTGGCACACCATAGTATGACAAGGGTTGTTGCTGCTGTTGTGGCGGCGGTGCTGAGGATGAAGGGTGCATAGATACTTGTGAAGGGTAAAAAGATTGAGGGATTTGTTGAGGGGCTGGGGCTCCATGATACGGTGGATGTACGGTGGGCTGTTGGAGCGGTGGGATGTTCGTGGGAGGCGGAGGTAGATGCGGCGCAGGTGCAGGTGCAGATGTCGGAGTGGGAGCGGAAACCGTGTGATTTGAATTAGTTGCTGCGAGCATGCGCTAACGCAAAGAAGATGAGACGGGATCAAATAAGGCAAACTCACACAAGCTCACCTGGAGAATAGCCGGGTCAACTATTTTGTTAAGGAGGAGAGCCTGAAAGAGGGCATATGCGAGCTGTGGATGAGCTACGAGGAGATATCGAGCTTGGTCTGGGTGGGTAATTACGAATGCCTGTTATAACACCAGGGCTTGGAGATCAGCGATCCACCAGAAAAAAAGCATCGAATAAGGTTGGCACGACCACGGATGCCGCACCTTGAATTGCGCAAGGACCTCTACCAGTTGAGTGGGGTTCATTGTAGCGAGCGTCTGACTGATCATATCTAAAGCCGACGTCCCTGGAGGAACAGGAACACCTCGAGGGAGGTTGCGGAGAAACGATGTTTTGTCCTTGGCACCATCCGACACACTCTCCCTTTCTCTTTCCCTTTTGGCATTCTCACGTTCGCGCCACTGAGCGCGTGTTTCGCCACCATCGATCAGCTCTCCGCGCACGGTTGTCTTACCCTCAAGAAAAGGGTCCGAATCAGCGAGGTCGATTCTGAGAGGTCTACCGCCGACGTCGACGTTATTGAGGTTCCTGACAGCCGATAGCGCAGTTTCGTGATCTTAAGGGAAAGGCGATTAGGATCCAGGGACTCAGTGAGAGCTGGAAGGGACAGGGAGGGAGACGTGCTCACCTGCGAATTCGCAGAAACCATAACCCCTCGGTTTTCCAGTCTCCCTGTCAAATACCAGCCTCGGGGGAGCGTATAAGACAAATGAGAGAGAAGAGGGATAGGAAAGATACCTGAATCCAACTACTTGACCAACTGACTTGAACACATCGATGAGTTGTTCCTGTGAAGTGAACAGAATTAGACTTTGAGCGAAGGAGGAAATATAGCGGCGGACCTCTCCCATGTTGTAGGGCACATTTCCGACTAGAAAACAGGGAAGGGGTGAGTTTGTTTGAGTCGGGAGTGCAAACGGTCGGGTTCACGATGACATACCAAAGACGACCTTGCTCATTGTATCGTGAACGGGGCTGTTGAACAGGTCAGGGTCAAAATGGGGCCACCGCCACCGGATGAGTCATTTGCCGAGGCACCGAGGCAGTGCAAGTCTTGGCTGCGGGCTCCGCTCCGGGTCTGTGCTGTGCTGTTCCGTGGATCTCTACACGCCTCCAGCCTCTTCCGAGGCCTATCTAAATGCCGATGCCGATGCCGAGCCTCGATGATGACTATCCACTGCGCGGGAGTATAAATTGCTCGCTTTACATCCACATCCACTTTATTATTTCTCTTCATGACCATCAGAACTCCCCTCGTCATGAACAAGCATCTACACCCTTCCAAAACATCCCAAGCGGACCGTTACCGCTCTCTTGACCGCGCCCTCGCTGCGAGGTATGTTCGACTCGTGCTCGCCCACCGCCGGAGAGTAGCCGCCGCTCAGAGTGGGATATCGTTGTCGGAGGCCATGCGTCCTCGGTGCGTCCTCACTTTTCTCTCTCTCCGTACTTACTAACTTTCTCGTTCTGTAAGTGTGGAAATATGTGATCATCCTCAGTCCCGTTTCGTCACCGCTACATTTGAGCTCCCAGGTCTCAAGAAGGAGGAGATAGGCGTTCATTTGACCCATGATGGTCGTCTCACCATCTCTGGCGACCGTCAGCCTCCTGCCTTCCTCGCTAACACAGACTCTGGTCTCGCTGTGTATCCCGTGAAAGAACTCAAGTATGGCAGGTTCGAGCGCACAATCAATATACCAGCGGGTCTCGAGGTACGTGTACTCATAATCGTTCTTTGCCGTAACTCCCGTAATCCATGCACTGACTCGACCTATCTAGGTCAAGGACATAAACGCCTCTTTAGCGGATGGCATGCTTTGTGTCTCCTGGCCACGCGCCGTTCCTCCCCCTGCGCTACCACAGGGGCCATCACATGTCGTCAGCATGGCGTAAAACGCCTCAAATCCGCACGCACATGCAAAGCTATGCAAAACATTAGCCATCCCTCTCAGAGAACATCTTTCGAGGCCATTGTTTTCGTCTACCTCTCATAGTCCCTCTATTCGAGTCAGAACTGCCCTTCCAATCAGCATCTGTTGCCACGGATGCCATGAATCACAAAAACAGCCACCATCGCCTTACTCTTTCCTCCTGCTGGGCCCGGGGTTTCCTCTCGTCCTTGTTTTATGTCTAGCCGAGGCGTTTCTGTCATCGTAACCGTTCTCAGCTTCCGAGGGGTCATCGTGACTCGATGAGGTAACGGTCTAGATAATCGCTGTGAGTGTGTGAATGTATTCGTTCGGACGGGTCATCGCTAATACGGTTCCGTAGCTGTGATTGTGTTCTAGGGATATACGTTCGTCAGCGAGTCATTGTGTTGGCACCGCCCGCCCCTCATTCGCACACATATCAGCGTCGCGATTCGTAACTTTTAAGCATACCTCTTCGCACCATTAACCTCGTTCAGGTTTCCGCATTCCATGACTCCTTTCCTTGTAGATGTGACTCACTATGGTTGGTTTCCTCTGTTGTATCACGTTAGTGACTACTCACTGTAATTGACTTCGGGACATTGGCATTGTCTCATATCTTGCAACTTGTTACCCCTTCGTACACTACGGCATTGTGTTTCGTCGCGGAATATCATCTTCACTTGGTTAATAACGCACCGTACTCACGATACGATACCTTTATAATGTACTACCCTAACTGCCGTATGTTTGTCTGTTCTGACGAAGCGACAATTCTACTGCATTGCGTAATTCCTGAGGTACGAGAGCGTGTCCAATCTGATTACGGCTATGGATAGGCGGAGTAGATGAGATGAATTCACAAGCAGTTTAGTTGCACTTTCGGCGGTGCGCACCAAACGGGGCACAACATCAATATTGTCGGAACCATCTAGGGAGGAACAGGAACGCCCGTTGTACCGTTTGTAGATCCATCCCAAAGGAAATGGCGGACACGTTTCGCTAGTTCCTCCATGTCTTGACGACATGCATCAGAATAGCACACTATGAGTTCGTTCATCCCATAGCCCCTTGCGGACAACTCGTCGAGGCAGTTGCGGAGGCCATGTAAATCAACATCTTGTGTTCCGCCATCTCTAAAGGAGGCCTCGTAAATAGTTAGGCTTTGTAACTCGTGCAGTCGCACGAGGGGTGGCGATCGCGTGACGGTGCCCCCGCCAAGTTCTAGCCCACACAGTACTCGTAAAGATGCTGAACCATGAATGCAGACCTCGCGCAGGGACGGTAGCATTAGAAGAAGACTGTCCATCGCGGTCACGGAGAGTACTGACACGCGTGCGATCGTGAGTGCTTGCACAGCATGGAGCGGACCGACGCTAGTCAAGTCGGATAAGATTCGTTCAAGGGAACCACCATCCTCCTCCTCTTCGCATACCCAATGAACATCAACGGTAGGTGAAGGCGCGTCCTCCGGGTAAAAGAAGCGTGGTAATGTTGGTCTGCTCCAACCTTGTATTTGGAGGCCACGCCGTTTGTTAAGATTTGTTTGGAAGACGATGAGACTACGGATTGGGTCACCCCCGGAAAAGTGACGACCAAGGGTAGGCATAATAGTCGCAGGCATCTGCCATGTAGGACCAGGGATGAGAAATTGGAGGATAAGAGTTGCGGTTAAGGGGACAGTCATGAAGTGAAGGAGGAGAAAAACATTATGAGTATGTGAATCTCCATTAGGGGCGCTGAAATTCAGGGTAGAAAGGTGAGGGAAGGAAGTGTGTGGGATTCTTTCGAACACTCCCCCAGGTATGGGTATAGAATCAAGAACGATAGATTGCAAGGAGGATGACGCGAGCCCAAAAATGGCGACGAGGTCTCCAACATTGAAAGAGGGCACGGAATGCAACTCCAAGTGAGTAAGATGAGCACAATGACGTGTAAGGTCTGAAGGGACAACCTTGCACCGCTCAAGAATAAGCGTCTTGAGGGGAAAGACGCACTGATCGAAGATGATGTTGGGAACATCGAATACAGTAGACCGAATGTTGTCATCGTAACCGCGTAGGGCGAGGAACTCGAGTTGAGAGCTTGTGGGGCGTATGTCCTCAAATGCTTTCGCGAGACGCTGGGATGGTCCAGTTCGGAGGTTAATTTCCTTTGCGCGATCTGAGTTGCGCAAAGCACGAGAAACTGCCCTGAATGTAGATCGTATTCGAAAAGAGCCGTCATCAAATTGTCCCCATCCAGGAGTTAGATTCGCACGAATGGCGATGGGCAGGGGTTTGGAGCGCTCAAGCATGGTAGTAGCTAGGAGAGGTGTTTTGAAGGCAATATTTGACCAGAAGGCAGGATAGGCAAGGGAAACTTCTCGCCAGACATGACAGACATGACTGATGCGAACGATGTGAAGTGCGGTGAAGGTCTCATCGTTAGACTCATCAGGCGCAGTGCAAAAGGCAAATATCTGGAGAAGAATTTCTGTGGGAAGGCGGCGGGCGGGGCTCGGAGAATTAGATAGCTTGTTGGCAAGGCTAGTAGTCAGGGTAACCCGAAAAAAACTAAGAAGTGTCGTCAACGCACCTGAATGGGAGTAGTCATTGTAGCGCGTCAAGTGAATGCGATGCGAGTAACTCGTGTAGCTTGACTGCTCCTGTTCACGATTGATTGGCAACAGCAGGCCAGGCGCTGTAGTGCCGGGATGATTGACATTACGGCCCGAACGGCCCGTTGCCTCGAACCCGCCAGTGACGCGTCGCATTTCTTCTCATCCGCTGGTGAATCCAGTTAATGTTGATCGCGAGCTAGGACAGTTGAAAGATGCGACTTGCGTGGCAGACACTCGCCAGGTCACATTATCTATTCACCTCTCATTGTCATTCTGCGTTTCTGCCCTTTCGCTTTGTTCCCAGTCTCAGTGAGGCCCCTCGCCTACCCTGCTCCCTGCGATTTCTTATTTAGCCATACCAGCACGCAATCACGGGAATATTACTCGGCCAGAGCCGGGAACTGGGTACGAGTCTCACAGAATTCTGTCTTCTTTCCCTCCATACACTCAATGCTCCTTTAGCCTCAAGTTACACTTTCGTGATTCGAAGGGCCAGCCTATCAAAACTGTAGAGGCTAATGATGGAGATGACATTCTTTCAATAGCACATGAACATGATATTGACTTAGAAGGTACCGTTTTCATCATCTCAAGTTAATTGGTTTTACCAACTTGCGCATGTGGTAGGTGCTTGTGAAGGCTCGGTGGCCTGTTCCACGTGCCACATTATTGTCTCTCCGGAGCATTACGACCTTCTTCCAGAGCCTGAGGATGATGAGAACGACATGTTGGATATGGCATTCGGGCTTACTGACACAAGTAGACTTGGGTGTCAGGTTAGGCTGACCAGAGAACTCGATGGCATGACTGCCACCCTTCCGGCCGCCACCAGAAACATGTTTGTCGACGGTGTGATGCCTTTTTGCTATCGTGGTTGGATCTCATCCCTCGTGCAGGTAAAAAGCCCACTCGCCACTAGCCATATATTTCGATAACCCCGGCTCTACAACTGGGGTTAATAGTACACCTTGGTTGGATGGCTGCATAATCGTATCGTCGTCAACGGGTCCTTACACGCCTTGGACAGGCAAGGCGGGGTGATGAGATATGTCGAGGTACCCTGTACTGCATACCAGGCTTGCGCTTTGTGATGATCCTTGCATTGCAACCCCCAGGATATTCTAAAATGAAACATTGACACCTTCATACCTCATGATCAACCTCCTTTTCAGCTGGAGAGCACTTATTGAATTTCTATAATTCAATTGAAAGGGCCCAAGATACCGCATAGGAGTGGATATTATTCGCACTGAACTAACTTCATCACGTACCATTTAACCATTTATTAAGCTACTGACGAGCATCATGTCATGTCCTGTGCTATTGAGCAAAAATTAAAAACTACTACGTTACATCGGAACAATGGGGGCGCTGCCTTTATCCAGCGCAGTTCGCAAGCTTGGTGAGAGTTAGTTGACGGCGGCATACAATGGCAATGGACACACCTGTAGTCGTCTCCATTCTGGGTGATGTACCGCACCCAGGGCAAAGCCTGGTAGCCACTCTTCTCTACAACCTTCAGATAACGAACTTGAATCCCGGACACAGTGAAATATGGTATCTCGAATTTAACAGTAATTGGAGCCCTTTTCTCTACGTCTTGTTCTAGAGGTTCTGATTTGTTAAAATCACGTTGACAGATATATTCTTATCAAGTAAACATGCCTGATTTTACACTCGGTAGCCCAAAATGCGCGCGCATTAAGAAGTCACGACCCCCACCGAGTTGCTTGATTTTCCAAACAAATGCCGATTTATCAGGGGCATATTGAACAGAGCCTGTTGATGCCTGGGTATCTTTTTTAATAGGGCTGATTCAGGAGCGAGGAAGCAAAAACCTACTCTGAATTTGGGGGTGTCGGCGTCATCTGGAACGGGCACATAAATCTCCACGTTGTTGGCTGTGCTCCGACGCTTGAACTGAGCTCGGCACTTCACCATGTATTCAACCCTACTGCCCCTGTGGTGCTCCACAGCGGCTTCGACCCATATCAGCGGCTTCACCGCTTGTGAAAGCCGGTAGGACATTAGTTCAAACTCGCCGTCCGGGGGGATAAATGATATTGTCCTGTCGTTCTCGAACCGTGACAAGCGTACGCATTGGTGGAACTTGACGTCCTCAAGCTCAATTGACTTCCCACGAGACGCTGCAAAAGTAGGTTTCTAAGGTTAGAAGACGAACGTACACGGACAACTCACTTCGACCGGTAGTCTCGAACATAACCTTATCATTCAAACCGAGTCTTAGTTCAGGCATGCCAGAAAGATAGCATTTCATCTTTACTGCGCCAAGTATTTCCGAGCGGACAACGTTGCCATTGGCATTGACCTGTACGGACACCACGCGTTACAGACAATCGAGCAGTCTTAAATGGGACGTACCAGTAAGTTAACGCTTTCAATGACGTCCAAAAAGACCTCATTCTTGCGGTACCTGATCCCTTCAGAACGCCACGACACAGCATTTGTGACGGCCATTGGGGGTCGGACTTGAATCTCTAATTTGTGAGATTCCTGAGTGATGTACCTGATGTATGGTTCATGAATGCATGGTCGTCCTATAGAGGGGAAAACTGACTCCTGTAGTATCTTGCTCTCCGTCGTTTGGGGATAGCCAAAATCCATCATCTCATCGAGGAGCTCGTAGATAATAACAAAATTATCGCGAATTGACTCTTCTTCCAGTTCTTTAAAGTACTCAACTAACACTTGAGAAAGGCGATGAAGGAAGAGAATGATCTCCGCTGCATTGGTGTTCCTCCGTGACAGAGCGAGGACTAGGTAACAACTGTCGTAGAGTAGCGCAGCATTCTCAACAGCACGGTCACTCACGATATAAATTCGAATGACGGATGTGCATATAGTTGATGCCTTGATTAGAGAAGCAGGGGGTCACTTGTTGTCCTTCCTCTTCAATTTCAAGAACCAGGGGAAGGAAGCGTTCAATGCACGAGGATGGGACATCGTCACGGTAAGAACGCTGTATCAGAGGTTTTCCTTTAAGATCAAGAATAGCAACAAGACTAGTCATTGTATGGTACACGCCCAGATGGTCGGCGGTAGCAAGTACGCACAGGTAGAAGTGGAGTTGGCTTCGCGCGGCGCGATTCGCAGTTGGCTACTTTCCGCACTCGATTACATAATGTCATGCTCACGTGAAAGCCCTGCAGTTTGGCTGAACGCGGCACTTGCCATGAAATAAGTCTTATCGCTCTAAATATTTTTCTTGATCAGTCATAGTCATTTATTAAACATGAATGACAAACAATGAAAAATGAAAAATATTACTTATTCTGCCTTGAAGTGCAAATGCAGGGTGTGTCAGGCACCTCAGGTGAGGGTGAGAGTGGAGGAGTTAAGGGGGGCAGCAGCCTGCTCACTGCCTAGGATTGATATGTTTTGCTTCCCCTTGAGCAGTACCAACATCCCAAAATAGACATTTCTTTCAACTGTGACATTGCCTGGGCCTAGCCAGAAGATGCAGTGCACCTTGGCATCAACATTGTGTTGAGATGGACATCTGTGTGGCTATGCCTGAGCTGGATGGTCTTATGCTCAGGGGTTTGGTAGAACTGGCCTGGACATTACTTAGGGGCACTTAATGTTCCAGGACAATTATGGACTTAAAACATTACAGACTTGACATACTGTGACATAGTTAAGAAACTCTAGACAATGTACTTATTGTTGAGATGGAATGTCTGCATGGCTGTGCCTGGACCAGACAGTCTCATGCTCAGGGGTTCAGTAGAACCAGCCTGAACATTACAAGGGGCACTTAATGCTCCAGGACAATTATGGACTTAGTGAGCACATGTTGGCACATGGACTGCATGGACACCTATGTATGTATGATACCCTAGAACAATGTGATTATGCCCTTATGGCAAATCTAAGAACTATCTTTTGTTATCTGACCCAATTATTGTATGATTGAACTGTTTCAGATTGACACTTTACCTACTGTCTTTATGATCACGTAGTTACATTCACATATGGACCTTTTACCATGGTTCTACACTTACATGCACCCCTTCTGAGGGCTCAGGGTATGTGTGGACTCATCAGACTCATCCATATGTAGAATATTGTAATTATGCAATATTGTGGATGCCTGTACTCACCCCTTAAGGGTTTATGAACATATGTAGACCATAGGGACTATAAATACACCCTTGGGAGTGAGCAAGACATCTCATCTCCTACAGAGTTCTTTCTCTGTGCAAATACCTCTCTTTAGCTGCACTTCATCAGGTTATGGGCCCTGTGCTCTAAAATTACAACCACTACACAAAGCTCCATCACTCACACCATTTCTAACAGTAAGTAAACATCTTTGTTCGCTGTATACTCTGACTAGCAGGATCTGCTGAGCCCATGGGGGTAAGCAACCTGGCTAGGTCTGTGCTGGGGTCTTAAGGACCTTGTGTGAGGTGCATAACAGACCTAGGTGTAGGTGACATGCACTAAACCCCTCTAGCATTGTGCGCTATATGTATCTTAGTGTAGAGCGCCCTATGCACTTAGGTGGGTCTGGGGAAGCTCAGACTGGCTATAGGCCTGGTGAATGGTTGGCTGTCTGCCCTTCAGTGGGAGTGGCTTTGGGTCTATCACAAGGTGGGGGTTAGTCACACCCCTAGTGCTTGGGCCTAGTTACAACTGTGCCATGCTACATAAACAAAGTAGACACACAGTAGTCTAGGCATACAGGTCTGACTGGCATAAGTACCCATTGCAGCCTCTGGGGTGCAATGCCCCACAGTTAGGATATCCATGCCCTAGCTACTTAGTCATGTGCCCAATCATCTAGGCATTAATCAGAGACTCCACGGACCCATTAGAGTGGCAGACATTTCATGTCTGTGTCCTCTAGGGAAGTGGCTGCTGGCTCATCTCTGACATGACTCCCCTGGAGCTGCGGGTAGCACTTCAGCAGTATCAGGACTACTATAAAAGGCCTTACTATAACTACCTTACATAGAAGCACACGCAGAGGCAGGACACATTAGTGTTCTGGCCATATAGTACCACAGACAGGAGGTGGCATTCCATAACACCTGTGTGCTAGCAGGGACTTGTGCTGACCACTCCTTGGCACAGTCACACAAACATGTCTGCTTCTGTGACCCCTACCACCTCTACAGCACAACCAAATGCTCCCCTATTACAGCTGGCTATATCAATGTGCATATCAAATGCTTTCCAATCCAGTTTTGCTATACCATCAGGATTAAGCTCCCACAATTTGACAGTTCTGGGTGGTCTGAATGGGCAGGAACATTCAAAGCAATCATGACTATCTATGAGGCTGAAGACCACTTGCACTTCTGGAGCTGCCCCACTGGCTCCAATGTAGACAAGTGGAGCAACACTCAGTGACACCTTAAGGCATACTTTTGCCTCTACATGACTGTGGGAGTCTACTCCCAAATTTCAGATGAATCTGCATACCCCACACTCAAGGACAGGTGGGACCAGCTTAAGAGACTCTATGGTGGAGTCTCTGGAAGCACCACCGTCTTCAATGACTGGATCGTGCTTACTCAAGCCTGGCTCGACAAGAGCCAGCCACTGGGACCTCAACTTACCAAGTTGAATGAGTCCTGTGTTAACCTCACCAATGCCAAGATGGGTGTCACTGACTCCCAATACTGCTTTATCATTCTCTATGCTCTCCCCGACTCCTATGAGGTCCTGACCTCCACAATCCTTGCTGCCAGCAACCCCACGCTACTTCAGCTGAGCAAAATTATAGCTCACATTCAAAATGAAGAAGGTTGCAGGTCAGGTGGCTCTGCCTCCCTCAATGCATTCACCCCAATCAAGGGGAAAGGTAAAGGCAAAAGCAGCTCCAATAAAAAGGAGAAGCATGCTGATCTTGTTTGCCACTACTGCAACAAGAAAGGGCACATCAAGCCTGATTGCTGAAAGAAGAAGAAGGATGAGGCAGACAACAAAAAGAAGCAGGAGAGCAGCAGCAGCAACAAGGCCATAAATAGTCATGTTATAGACACAACTGCCTCCATTGAGGAGGTCAATGACATTGGTGTTTCCTTGTGCGCTGTGAGCAAATCATGTTGGTTAATAGACAGTGGGGCTACCCATCATATCACTCCCCACTGCTCTGACTTTGTCACTTATACACAAGTCAAAGGGACCATATGTCTCAGTGACAAGCAGGGTACTGTAATTTTGCAGTTAGGTGTGGGAACCGCTGTTTTACAAGTCTGCAGGGAGTACAGATGTCATGCGGGACGGGGCGTGGCGGTTCTGTCGATGTTTCTGTCTGGCAGCCTCCTTGGCTGTTCGTTCTATTGCTATGAGGGGTAGGGCGTCTGGCCTGTCTCTGTCCTTCTGTTGTAAGTGTAGGATGATATCTGCGTCAGTGACCGTCGTCTTGGTCGTCTTCTGTGGAGTTCTAACGCCTTGTTAGAACGGCTGTGGGTAGTGGCGGTGCTGGCTGCTGTCGTTCCCTATCTCCAGAAGGAGGAAGGGGATCTAGATGTGAAGGAGTCGATTTGGATACTCAAGATGAGTGTCCAAAGGAAGGGATGTCTGGAGTGCTGATACGCCTTGTATTGCACTTAGTTCGGTGGTATGCCACTAAGGTCGTGAATGGAAGGAGCTGCTCCTTCCTGCTGGGGGTTCTGGTGCAGATAGGGTAATTCTATAGAGCACTGAGAGGTCTGTTACTCAGTGACCTTCGTCTGTCTGAAGCGAAGAAAGGCAACGCCTTTCTGAGCGCTTAACGTATGTGTTGGGGTTCGAAGAGTTCCCAATCGGGACTCGGTTTACTATATATGGTAGATTAAGTGAAACGCGTCACTAAGTCGCTTAGCAGACCCTAGGGTACGTTCTAGGGTGCAAGTGGGAGGGAAAAGGGGCTGGGAAGCTTCAAATCACTCGGAGGATTGCTCTGAGAATGTCTAGGATTCACAAGAGACCAAGCTTAAGGCTTTGGTCCCCTTCTATGAGCGTATTTATATACAAGTATTTAGGCGGAGTCATCGGCAGTCTATGACGCGTTTCAGCGGCAGTAAGGCCACGAAACTCGTCGGCATATTAGTGTAAGTAATCTAGTAATGAGCCGAGGCAACACAACAGCAGAAGGGATCGGCAGGAGTGTAATAGCGAGAGGGTAAGGTAAGGAGGGGGAAGTGGTGACGACTCCAGCCGAGCTGTGGGAAATATGTACATATAAGGTAAGTATATTAGTAAGCGTAAGCGTCCCAATAGTCCACCATGACAACAGATCAACCTAAAAGACGCTATCTATGCGCCTGATGTAGGAAATCATATTCTATCACTTGGATCCATTCTGGATAAAGGGGCTGCTGTACCTCTCCACTTGTGTGGCTTCGACATTATTGTCACAAACAAAGTTGTGGCTTCAGGATACTGTGAAGGTCACCTATTCTGGGTTGACTCTGACACCGGGGCACTGAACATGCACCACAGGGAGTCTACCACACTCCACACCTGGCATCAGCGCATGGGACATATGTCCCATTGTGCACTAAAAGAGTATGGTCCCTCTGCCTTGCAAGGCATGGACTTCTCTGGTGTCAACATGGCAATACCTACATTATGCCATGGTTGTAAGACAGGCAAATCCACTTGCAAACCCTTCCCACCTTCCTCCAAAAAGGTGACACAAATACTAGAATTAGTTCACTCGGACTTAGCGGGTCCTATGCAGACCAAGTCATTGCATGGCTCCTTCTACACAGCCACCTTTATTGACGACTACACTAGCCTTGCAGTTGTCTACTTCTTAAAAACAAAAGACCAATTTCTGGATGCACTTAAAAAATACATTAATTGGGCTACCACCCAAACCTCCAAAAAACTACATGTCCTATAGTCTGATAGAGGTGGCGAATACACAGGGGCTACAGTCCGAGCTTATATGAACAAGAAGGGAATTGAACACCAGTTAACAATGCTGGGTACACCCTAACAGAAAGGAAAGGCTGAGTGGTTCAATTGCACCATTATGGATAAGGCAATGTCCATGCTTCACCAAGCTGGCTTGTCAAACAGCTTTTAGGAGCATGCTGTCACTGGTGACAGCAGTGACACATTAGACCTTGTCAGTAGTGCAATTACTGAGGGTTTTCAGAAAGAGACTCAGCAGACACTTCTACCATTGCAGGTAAGAAGTAGCTGGTTTTGCTGCTAAGTGACCTATTGATTGTACTAGAGTCTGAAGCCACCCAAGGTCCATTGGGTGTTTGTGAGGTACAGAGAACAATGCAGATGATACAAAGGAGAGTGGAACAAGCCACAGCTGCTCCCAGAGACAATAGGAATGAGTCACTACTCCTATTTGACAGGAGACTCGACTTAGAGTTGAATCTCTGCACACGCTTGCATATAAATACTAAGGAATACATGACTAACTACTGCTGACTATGGCCTTATTCAGGCTACTCAGCTTACTGTTATGCTGATGGAGAAGCAAGGACGCTGACACACTAGATGACTACAAGGTCCGACCCATATCACTAATCCCCAGGCCCAGACAGGCCTACCACACCTGGGGTCCAAACTTGATCTTCACATGTCATCAGTGGTTCTCTTGCCCCCATGCAAGCCACTCTGTGACATTACCCTCGGTTTAGAAATGAGCTGCACCATGGTGTGAGCTGTTTGGGATGGACAAGAACTTACAGTTTTTGTCCCCCTTGAGGAGGGGTTCATCTTGCAGCTTGCGGAAGAGAGCATAGCTCTCATACTTGTGGGATGCAATGAGGCAGTGATGGCTTTGCTCCTCTTGATATCAAAGGGAGTCAATGCAACTCTGCAGCTCCCTGATTTCGATGTGGAGTCCTGTGAGGTCAGTAATTGTCTTGTGATACCGCTGGAACTCAGTGGCTGTTCCCCAATCTTCTCCTGGCTCTGAGGTGTGATGCAGCATAGCATCATAGATGGTGGGGTCGGTGAGGGCTTTGAAAAACCAGTGGGGGTATTCACCCTCCTCATTGATTGTTGCGCGATTGGGGGCAAAGAGTTCTTGGCAATAGACAGCCTCTCCCTTCCCAGAGGTGCCGAGGCAAAACTGCCCCTCATGTTTGATGTATGCTGCAAGTGTGTGCATGGTGTAAGCTCTGTCAGTGACTGGAATGAAGAAACTGGGCACTCGCCCTTCGTTCTCTTCATACCCTTCGGGTACCCCCAAATCTTCCTCATCTGCTGTGAGCTGGTCATCCCTCCAATGCTTGTAAGTGGCTTCCAAGCGAGCTGCATTTGCTTCACACTCTGCCAAAGTGTCGGATCATCCTTTGAGTATGGCAAGTTGGTCTTTGTTGTGCCATGACACTTCTTTGTTCTTGCACACAACTCTTGCCAACCCCTGAGTGATGAGGGCAAGTTGCTCTTTAGTGGGGCTGTTCCCTTCGAGAGCAGCATGGATGGTTCGAGGTGAGAGTGGAAACTCACTGAATTCAGTGGACAATGCCACCACTTCCTCTGGGACAATGAGAGGCTTGGGCTTCTTTCCTTCTGATTGCTGTGTCGGAGGTGGGACTGGCAGGGGCTCTTCGCATCCACTGGGGCTGGCTGTAATATAGGAGGGGACAGAGAGGGGTGAAGACATGATGTGGTTGCTAGTGACAAAAGGGCAGAAGAAGGAGAGGCGATGGATTTGACCCATGCTGTTCACTTTTGTCCTTTATACTGCTCTTTGTCCTTTAAAGGGTGACACTGATGATAACTTGTTACTAATGCTGGGGTGTGTACTTGGTCAGCAGGTTCCCATGTATCATCAGTAGCTGAGTAACCCTTCCAGCAGATGAGGTATTGAAGCTGACATTTCTTCCCTTGGTACCTGTGATTGATAATCTGCTCTACTTTGTATTCCTCAGCATTATCAATCATCTCTGGTGGTAGGCATTGGTAATTGGTCCCGTGCTCTTCAGTTTCTTTGTAGCAGGTGAGTAAGGAACTGTGGAACATGTCATGGATGGTCCAGGCCATTGGTAATTGCAGTTGGTAAGCCACCTGTGAGACTTCTTGTAATATTTTGAAGGGTCCATGTTGTTTCAGTGCTAGCTTCGTGGACGTGTAGGGCAGTGATAGGTGTTTCGCCTCTAGCCATACTTGGTCTCCTTTGTGATACTGTTTCGGTGGGGTTGCCTTTGCGACTTTGTTGAGGGCATGTACTGCTGCTTTTTGATGCTCCTTGGCATGTCTATGCCTATCCTCCATGGCTTTGTTGTTGGTGATTGAAATTGGCTCTTCTACTACTCTGGGGCAATACCCAAGGATGATTTTGTGTGGACTTAATTTGGTCATTGCGTTTGGCCAGTGGTTGTGCATGAATGTGGTGATGGGTAGTAGGTCAACCCAGTCATCTTGTCAGGCTGATGTATAGAGTCGGAGGTATTGTTCGACCCATTGGTTCTTTCATTCAGTAAGTCCATCTGTCTGTGGATGGAAGGCCATGCTGATATTTCTCTCTATTTTCAACTTTGTCATTAGTGCTTTGGTGAAATGGGAGGTGAAGCGTGGGTCTCGATCTGAGATTATCTTGGATGGTACTCTGAACCATGTTAAGAGGTGTTGGAGGTATAGTTGGGCTACGCCTTCACCTGTGATTGTTGTCATGCATAGGATGAATAGTGCTGCTCGTGAACATCCTTGGTTGACAATGGTGAGGATGGCATCTTTTCTGTCTGCTTTGGGCAACTGGGTGATGAGATCCAAGGCTATAGTGTTAAAGGGATGCATCTGTGAGTCTCCTGGGATACGATAAAGGGGTGTCTTTTTCTTCATGGTGTGAATCTTGTTTTGTTAACAATGAGCACATCCAGCCACATATCGTTCTATCCAGGCATTTATCCCTGGCCACCAGTAGCGTTGTGTGGTAAGCATTATAGTATTGTCTCTGTCTGGGTGCCCTGCTGTGGGTGAGTCATGGAAATGGGATAAGATGTCACGTCTTAGCTGTAGTCCAGAGGGTACTGCAAGTCTCCATCCCTTCATATATCCTTCTGGTAATTTCCTCACTTCTTGTGAGTCACACCATGATTCCATTTCTGCCTTTCTCTGTTGTTGCACTTCTCTTACTCATTGTTTGAGAGAGTTCATTGGCATTGATGTTTTGGCGATGAACATTGTTGAGGGGAGAAGAGTCAGATCTGTGTTGTCCTCCTGGCCTTGGTCTGCTCCTGGTGGTCTGGATAACATATTGGGGGCTGTGTGGATCTTTCTGGGGATGTGCTTGATAATCAAATTATAGTCTTGGATTTTGGTGAACCACCTAGCTACTCGTTGATTGACCTTTTGGGGGGTTTTCCAGTATGTTAGGTTGGCGTGATCTGTGAGAATGGTGACTGGAATGTCTGTGGCTGCTACATGGGGCAAAAGCATTTAAGGGCTTTTAGAACTCCTAAGAATTCTCTTTCATATATGTCATAGTTGTGTTCTGTAGGTATGAAGGTGTTGGAGTAGTAAGCAATGGGGCACAACATTGGTTTGTTTGTGCATGGATTGAGTTCTGCCTCTTGCAAGAGTATGGCACCCATGCCATATGCAGATGCATCTGTGGCAAGAAAGAATGCTTTGGAATAATTGGGTTGGTGGAGGATTGGTTTGTTACACATCAGTGTTTTCAGGTGTTCGAACACATTCTTGCAGTGGCTGTCCCATATGAATGGCATATCCTTTCTGGTTAGTTGGATAAGGGGGCATGCTATGATGGAGTAATTAGGTATGAAATATCAATAGAACCCTGTAAAGCCTAAGAATGCACAAACATCTTTGAGTTT
Source organism: Russula compacta (assembly GCA_022376555.1). Lineage (NCBI taxonomy): Eukaryota > Fungi > Basidiomycota > Agaricomycetes > Russulales > Russulaceae > Russula > Russula compacta. Next base: position 102,466 of record WTXH01000033.1, read on the forward strand.
TGTGGTTTGGGCCAGTCTGCAACTCCTTTTACTTTAGCTGGGTCCATCTGAACTGTACCATCCTCTAGTACTATGCCTAGGAATTCCACTTTCCGCTGTTCAAAGATGCATTTTTCTGGTTTGAGATACAGATCATGTTGCCATAGTTTGGTCAGGATTTGATGGACACATTGTTCATGGAATTCAGGGTTGTCTTTTGTGGCAATAAGGAGATTGTCCATATATACAATGAGCCATCCTTTTGCTATTTCTTCAGCAAAGATTGCATTCATCATTGTTTGGAAAGTGGCTGGTGAGTTCATCAGTCCAAAGAACATTACAGTAGGTTCAAATAGTCCCTGGTTCATGATGAAGGCTGCCTTCCACTTGTCTCCTTCCTTGATGTGAACATTGTTGTACCCCCATTGGATATCAAATCTGGTGAATAGCTTGGCTCCTTGTACTTTGGCTATGAGTTCAGGGATCAACAGGAGTGGATAGCGATTGCAGACAGTCCATTCATTCAGGCATCTATAGTCTTGTACTGGTCTTAATTTTCCATCTTTCTTTTTGATGAAAAAGAAAGGGGCTGTGTATGGACTCTTAGAAGGACATATATATCCTTTACCTTGTTGCCCCTTGACAAAGCTCAGTAATGCTTTCTGTTCATCTTGAGTGAGTTGATAGACTTTGCCTGGTATAGATGTGGGTGCTTTGGGTTTCAGTTCGATAGCATGATCCCATATGCAGGGTTCAGGGAATTGCTGAGCTGCTTCTTCACTGAAGACGTGAGTGTGTCTTTGATATTTTGTTAGGATTTTACTGCTTCCCTTTTGTGAACCTGCCTCCTCTGCTAACCTGGATGCAAGGGTTTGTTTCTTTGTCATTTCAGGGAATGTGATTTTTGCCATATGGATCAAGTTGCCTAGGGGTTGTATGCAATGTATCGTGGTCATATGACCTCTCGGCATAATCCTGCATTTTCCAATTCTCATTTGAGCAGCCAGCTTTGTTCTGAGGATGAGGGGTAATTGGTCACTCTCTAGCCATCCTCTTACCCAGTCTATCTTTGGTTGTGTAGCAGCGAACCAAGGATATCCCAGAATGATCTTTTGATCTCCTAGGTTGGTAAGGAAGAATTGCAACCACCTTTTTTGATTTCCCATCTGCATTTCTAAGTCAGTGTAATGCTCGATATCTCTCTTTTTGTTTTTAGTCCTATCCACATTGTAGACTGGTTGTGGTTGTTCTAATCATTTGATGGGAAAACACATTTCTCATGTGTACTTTGTGTTAATAAATTTTCAGTTGCCCCTGAGTCTAGGAGCGCAATGCTTTTGGCCCTCTTTTTGGATAGATGGATGAAGAGATGTAACTGCATAGATTTTCATACAGAGAGATACATCCTATCTGATCCTATTCTCCTAATCCAGGCCACACAGATTAGGCTTCTGAAAAATTTCCCTCCTTCGCTCCCAAGCGATTCATCAATTCTTTTTGGTCATCTGGGGACAAGGTATTGAGTTGTTGTTGAATACTGTCCACTTTGGATATGTTGGACTTGCTCTTGTTGTCCTTGGGTGACCAATCAATTAATTGGGCTGTGCGTGTATTGGATTGTTGCTGTTTGGAGGGGCATGTGCGAGCAAAGTGTCCTTGTTGTCCACAGGTGAAGCATGCACCCTGAGTTCTATGCTGAGCATGGTCATTGTCTGTCCTCACCACGTTTCCTTGGGATTGTTCCCTTCTTTGTCCCTGCCAGTTGCTCCTGGGTGCTTGAGCTCTGTCTACATCCATTGGTACAGGTTGGTTGTTCCATGTGCTGGGGCAGTGGTAGAGTTGTATGGGACTTGCCCAAAGTTTTGTCTGGGGCTTTGGTTGGATGGCGAGGGTCAGTTCTGCCAGTTGTTTTGGAAGGGCAGTCATCACAAATTGTTGGTTGGTTGAGTGTAGAGGGCATCGATAATTCTTTGGGATGCCATGATGTTGATTGCTTTTGCCTTCATTTGGTCATAGGTATTAACATTGGTGTCTTCTAGTACCTTTTGCCCAACGCTGCACAGTAGTCCTTGCAGGAATAGTTGCATCATGTTCTGGTCCATAGGATTGTAGCCTGCTTCATGTGCCACCCTCTCGAAGGTGGAGATGTACTCATCTATTTCTGGCCATCTCATTTTTAACTCTTGTAGTTTGATGCGAGCTTTCTGAGCTTTCTGAGAATCAAGGAATCGTGCTTTGAAGTTTTGGATGAAGGTGTCCCAGATTGCTCGTACGTCATTGGCTGGTTGGAGAGTACTGAGCCAGTTGAGCTGTTGTTCTGTCATGCTGGACTGAGCATGGCGGTTCTGTCGATGTTTCTGTCTGGCAGCCTCCTTGGCTGTTCGTTCTCTTTGTATGAGGGGTAAGGTGTCTGGCCTATCTCTGTCCTTCTGTTGTATGTATGGATGATATCTGCATCAGTGACTGTGGTCTTGGTCGTCTTCTGTGGAGTTCTAATGCCTTGTTAGAATGGCTGTGGGTAGTGGCAGTGCTGGCTGCTGTCGTTCCCTATCTCCTGAAGGAGGAAGGGGATCTAGATGTGAAGGAGTCAATTTGGATACTTAAGATGTGTATCCAAAGGAAGGGATGTCTGGAGTGCTGATACGCCTTGTATTGCACTTAGTTTGTTGGTATGCCACTAAGGTCATGAATGGAAGGAGCTGCTCCTTCCTGATGGGTGTCTGGTGCAGATAGGGTGATTCTATAGAGCACTGAGAAGTCTGTTACTCAGTGACCTTCGTCTGTCTGGAGCGAAGAAAGGCAACACCTTTCTGAGTGCTTAACATATGTGTCGGAGTTCAAGAGTTCCCAATCAGGACTCAGTTTACTATATATGGTAGATTAAGTGAAACACGTCACTAAGTCGCTTAGCAGACCCTAGGGTATGTTCTAGGGTGCAAGTGGGAGGGGAAAGGGGCTGGGAAGCTTCGGATTACTTAGAGGGTTGCTCTGAGAATGTCTAGGATTCACAAGAGACCAAGCTTAAGGCTTTGGTCCCCTTCTATGAGCGTATTTATACACAACTATTTAGGCAGAGTCTTTGGCAATGCTTGATGTGTTTCAGCAGCAGTAAGGCCACGAAAACTGTCAGCAGATTAGTGTAAGTAGTTTAGTAACAAGCCGAGGCAACACAACAGCAGAAGGGATCGGCAGGAGTGTAATAGCAGTGGTGTAAGGTAAGGAGGGGGAAGTGGTGACGACTCCAGCTGGACTGTGGGAAATATGTACATATAAGGCAAGAAGATTAGTAAGCGTAAGTGTCCCAATAGTCCACCATGACATGATCCCCTGTTTAGAGTCTTTGCTGGTTGTGGTTGACTCTTTGGGGGCAGTGGCGGCGATAATGGGTGGTGCTGCGACATTTGGAGCACTTCTTGGTCTTGTTTTTGCAAATGGGGACTTCCTTGTCTTCGAATCCCCAATCTCCTTCCACCTTTCTGGTACACAGATGTAGAGGGACTTGAAACCCTTTCAGGACTTGCCTGAGGGCCTCTTGTTCCGCATTTCCCCAGGGGTTATAATCCTGGAGACCTGTAGCCAGTCTCCTATATCCGTCAGCATCTTGGAGCGCTCCATACCACTCCATCAGTTTGATTTTTTGGAAGGCGAGTTTACTGTTCACCCAGGCAAGCTCTTGTTGGGTGTACATTACCTCCCTTTCCCACATCCTGTAGGCCAATACACCAGAGAGGAATGACTCATCTTCCTCTTCTGTTGCAACTTCAGTTACTTTTCGGGAGAAGGGCTCTCTTCCCGAAAAGATGCACTTCTGCGTTGGTGTGATGTATGGGCTCTTGTGTGGTACCGGCTGGGACAAGGAGGGTGGTGAATACCTCCTCCCTTTGGAATAGTGGTGCTGACGAGGGGATACTTTGAGTTGTCGAGGTGGTATTTGTGGTAGGGGGCGAAGAGGGCCCCTCCTGTGATGGTAGGGATTGTGAATGGTTCGTTAGTAGTCTGATCCATCCTGGTCCAGGATGGGGGTCATCTTCATCTGCTTTGCCTCTCTCTGCTCTCTGTTCTCCCTCTTGTTCTGTTGAGGGTCCAGACCCTCTTGTCCTCTTCCTCCCCCTCGTGTAGGCACAGGTGCATTTGTAGTGAAGGGCTCGAAGGGCTGCGCAGACATTATCTGTTGGAGTGTTGTCCAGGTGTACGGTGATATGTTGGTCTGTACTTCCTGGTTCTTTTTGTTGAGGGAGAGGTCACTAGGGGAGTGGAGATCGTGTGGGTGGTCCAGTTGATGGCAGCGAGGAGGTCATCGAGGTTTGCTCAGATTGGGGCTGAATCGATGGTGGTGGAGGTGGGGTTGTGGTGACGGATTCAAGGGGAGGAGGAGAGGCAGTTGGGGAGCGAACCTCATAGGCATCACTATTGGTATAATTTTCAATGTCAAGCAGAGTGAACCGGTTGGTGGTGCATAGGGGGTGGTGCATTCGCAGGAGGTGGGGAAGATGGACATGTTGTGGGTTTGGGACTGAATGGTTGCGAGTGGTGGGGAAGTTTGTTAGTGTGAGAGGGTGTTGTTGGGTAGTTTGTTTAGTAGGAGTGGAAGCTAGTAGTGATGGTTCACTGCTGTCGTTTGAAGGTAGTTTGGAGGGGGTTTCATAGCTGGTTGGGTGATTGAGATTGGTGGAATTCGCTAAGTAGCTCCGGTGCATGTAGGTCATTGCTGCTGACCCATGAATTGTCCGATGCAGGGTAGCCTTTCCATTTGACTAAGTATTGCCATTGTCTTTTTCGGCCATGTTTCCTTTCTGCAATGATTTCTCTACTTCATATTCTTCTTCTCCTTCGACGGTTTCAGGTGCTGGGCGCTTGAATGGGATGCCATACTCTATGGTTTCCATATAGGGCGATAATAGATCCACATGAAACACTGGATGTATATGCATGTGTGCTGGCAAGTTGAGTTGATAAGCACCGGAGATATCTTTTTCTTGATGATGAAGGGTCCTAAGCGTTTGGTTCCATTTCTTTGATGGTGCCTTCATCTTTATGTTCGTGCATCTAGCCAGACTTCATCTCCAGTCTTGAATGTTCTGACTTGTTTCGTTATGGCTGTCTTTTTCTGTAAGGCTTGATGCGCAATTTCCCTTGCTTTGGTTAGCTCCTTGAGTCTGATATCTACTGCTGGTACTTCTTCGTCTCCTTTTGTCCAAATTGCCTGAGGGTTACATCCCATGATTAATTGATGGGGTGTGTGGTGTGTTCCTTCATGTTTCCATGAATTGTGAGCAAATTCTGCCACTGGAAGGTATGTAGCCCAGTTGTCTTGTCTTCCATTGACAAAGTGTCTCAGGAATGTTTCAACCCATTGATTCATGCGTTGCTTTGTCCATCAGTTCTGGGGTGAAACCAGTACTAAGGTTTTGTTTGGTGTCTATTGCTTTGCATAAGGTTTTGTGAAATTTCCGGTGAAACGAGGGTCTCTGTCAGATATGATACGTTTGGGAGTTCCAAACCAGGGGAAGAGGTGTGAAGGTACAGCTGTGCCACTCCTTCTCCAGTGATTTCCTTGTTACAGGGTAAGAATTGACTGCTTTGGAACATCCTTGGTCCACATGGTGAGGATGGTGTCATATCCTTTGGACTTTGGTAATTCTGTTATGAAGTCCATGGACACATATTGGAAAGGTCCTTCTTCTACTGGGGTGTTGAAGTGGTGTAAGGGGGCTTTTGCAGTTCGGATGGTTTTATTTTCTTGACATTTGGCACATCCTTTAACGTATTTTTCAACAAATTCTTGAAGTTTGGGGCCATGGTAGTGTCTTTTGACTAGGTCCCAGGTGTTTGAGATCCCTGGGTGGCCACCTGTGGGTGCATCATGTATTTCTTTGAGGGTTTGTTGTCGCTTTTTGTTGTCATTTGGGAGGTAAAGAGTTCGAATGAATAGGTTGTCAGGGAGGATGGTAGTTTGTTCATTATTTACCCCCTCTTCAAGGTCTTTTCTTCATGATAGAAGGTCTGCAATGGTATTTTGTTTTCCTGGAAAGTGATGGATGATGAAGTCATAGTCTGCCAAGTAGTTCATCCATCTTGCTTGTCTAGGTGTTACTTTTTGCGCCGCTTGGAAATATTTCAGGTTGTCATGGTCTGAGCATACTTTGATTTGATGCCTGGCTCCTAGAAGAAAGTGTTTGAAGAATTTAACTGCTGATACTATTGCCAGCAGTTCTCTATCATAGATGTCATAGTTGCGTTCCGCTTGGTTGAGTGACTTTGAAAAGAACGCAACTGGGTGTTGTCCATCTTCAAATTCCTGTGTTAGGGTGGCTCCAATGGCATAGTCTGATGCATCTGTGTCTAGTGTGAATGGTTTGGTTTGATCAGCATTCCTGAGGATGGGATAGGATGTGAATTTATTCTTGAGGTATTTGAATGCTTCATTGGCTTTTTGACTCCATTCCCATTTCTTGCTCTTCTTTGTTAGTTCATGAAGCGTCGTGCAATTAGGGAATAATGATCAATGAAGTCTTTGTAGAAATTTCCAAAGCCTAGGAAGGCCCTGAGTTCTTTGACTGTTGTAGGGATGGGCCAGTCTGTAATTCCTTTGACTTTGACTGGATCCATTTTGACGCGTCCACTTCCTACTAGCATTCCTAGATATTCTACTTCTGTTTTGTGGAAGTCGCACTTCTCTGGTTTAAGATAGAGGTCATTTTCTTGTAAGACCTCTAGGACTTTGATTACTTCTTTGTAGTGGTCTTCCCAAGTTCCATCGGTGACGATGAGGATGTCATCCATGTAGATGAACATGTTCCCTTTGGCTAATTGATCTCTGAAGATGAAGTCCATCATGCTCTGGAAGGTGGCAGGGGCTGTCACAGAGCGGCTTGCACGGGGGCAAGAGAACTGCTGATGACATGTAAGGACCACGTTTGACCCCTAGGTGTGGTGGGCCTGTCTAGGCCTGGGGTTGGTAATACAGGTCGGACTTGTAGTCAGCGTATGTCAGTGGGCTTCGTCAGCTCTCAGTCAGCATTATAGTTAGCCGTATGACCGGAAAACGGTCGAGTAAGCAGTAGTAGTCAGCATGTATGAGTAGTACTTGTACGCACGCGCGTACGGAGACGAGACTCTAAGTCGAGTCTCCTTGTCTCAAACAAGAGTAGTGACTTCGTGCTATTGCCTCTAGGAAAGCCGTGGCTTGTTTCGCCTTCCTGAGTCTGTTGTGTCTTATTCTCTGTGTACCACGTATCGCTGGTACTCCAAACATCGATCCTAGTTCTAGTACCATCAACGAGTTGCTAGGAAGCGACGACAGTTACTTTCCACCAACAGTAGTGGAAGCATCCGCTGAGTTATCCGAGGTTTTGATCGAAACAAGGGATACTGACGACGTCTAAGTGTCACTGCTCTCGCCGGTGACATTAGACTTGACTTCTTATTCACCACGGCCCCTGAAGGGAGGCAATACGTCCAACTTCCCATTGATAGGGAGCGAGCCTTACAGAACACCGCCGTCTATTGGGAAGATCAAACTTTCCCTTTCCACGCATACGCGATCCGGGTAGGAGGCACGCAAATCAGAGCAGTTCATCTGCACAACAGACGTTGGTACACCCTTAACTGGGGGAACGAAGGAGAGTCTCCATTTCTTGACCAAAGAGCACGATGTGTTGACCAATACAACGGACGATACGAAGGAGCAGCAGCAAACACGTACGAAGAAGCGCCCACCATCAGTAATTGGGCCGAAGGATCCGACAGCGAAGAGGAAGAAGACCTCCTTGATCAACAAATTCGAAATTCACCCGTCGACTTATCAGCAGCCATTACCGCTCTCGCGGACCTATCACTAACAACCGAACCAACCATCATAGCCACCATGTCGACGGCCGCAACAGCAGTAACTACGACCCAAGCAGGAGGGAGAACAGGACCACCAACTGGAGGAGGAAGTGGAGGGCCAAGCGGAGGCGGAGGTCCTCCAGGAGGCGGCCCACCAGGAGGAGGAGGTGGACCACACCACAACAACCACAACCAATTCAAGCAGACGACAAACCGATGGGAGCACTACCAACGATCTTCGAAGGAGATCGAGCCAAAGCTGAGAGTTTCTTACGGGAACTTCGAGCATATTTCCTTGTTAACCACAATGTCCCGTCATTAGCCTCCTTTATCAAGCGAGTGGCCATAGCCCTCACTTGCATCAAAGGGACAGAAGTCAATTGATGGACAGAGCAACAATTAGATTGGCTGGGGACGCTTCAACCAGCAGACGATGCGTGTGCAGTGTGGACAACATTGTGCAAAATTTCGAGAATCACTTTCTTGATTCGCAAAAGGCGCAGAAAGCACGCATTAGATTACAAGAGTTAAAAATGAGATGGCCAGAAATAGATGAGTACATCTCTACATTCGAAAGCATAGCGCATGAAGCTGGTTACAACCCGATGGATCAGAATACCATGCAGCTGTTTCTGCAAGGATTACCGCGTAGCGTTGGACAGAAAGTGTTGGAAGACACTACCGTTAACACCTACGACCAAATGAAGGCCAAAGCCATCAATGTGACCACATCCAACGGATCATCGATGCCCTGTACACACGACCCAACAACAACAACAACGCTAGACGCACTCCATTCCAGAGTAACTGGCAGTATCGCGCTCAGCAACCGCAGAACCCCGACCACCGCGACAGGGATTCGGACAAACCCCCTACAACTCACCACAGCGCCGAGGGCATGGAACAACCAACCAGTGCCCATGGACGTAGACCGGACCAGAGCGCCCCGAGGAAACTGGCGAGGACGAGGTGGAGGACCACCTAGAGGAAATGTCGTGAGAACGGACGATCACAGAGTCCAAAGAGGGGCGCAGGGTGCGTGTTTCACCTGTGGACAACAAGGACACTTCGCTCGCGCCTGCCCCACTAAACAGCACCGTGCGAACACACACACCGCCCAACTCATTGACTGGACGCCCGAAGACAACGAAACCGAATCCAGCATCTCAAAGGTGGATCACCTCCACCAACAACTCGAAACACTCTCGTCCGAAGACCAAGAAGAGCTGATGAATCGTCTCGGGCAAAGGAAGGAAATTTTTCGGAGGCCTAATCTGTACGGCCTGGATTAGGAGGACTGGATCAGATAGGATGTATCTCTCTGTACGAAAATCTATGCAGCTACGTTTATTCATCCATCTATCCAAGAAGAGGGCCGAAACAATAGCGCTCCTAGATTCGGGAGCGACCGAAAACTTCATCAGTATGCAGTACGCGAGAGAAATGCGATTCCCCATTAAACGACTGGAAAGACCCAGACCAGTCTACAACGTAGATGGGACGAGAAATAAGAACGGAGATATAGAAAATTACACGGACCTTGAGATGCAGACGGGGAGTCAGCGACCTGGTTGCGATTCTTCCTTACTGATCTGGGAGAACAAAGGTCATCCTAGGATACCCATGGTTCGCAGCCACACAGCCAAAAATCGACTGGGCACGAGGTTGGCTCGAAAGTGATCAACTACCCCTCATCCTTGAACCAAGTTGGCAACCCAGGTGCGAATAGGAAAATGCAGAACCACCCGCAAGGTCGCAAGACACCCCTGCGACGATCGAAATCATACAAGGATCCATTCACATGGCCAAACTCGTCATCCCTGCAGCAAAAGGGAAAGGACAGACGTTGGCATCAAAGCTAGCCGAAGAAGCAGGGTCCCACAAAGGAAGCGGCGAGATCCCAACCAAGTATCAAGACACGCTCATGTTTTCAGCGAAGAAGCCGCCCAACGATTCCCTGAACCGTGATCTGGGATCACGCGATAGAATTAAAGCCAGAAGCGCCATCCTCGATACCAGGCAAAGTGTATCAACTCACGCAAGAGGAACAAAAGCGCTGCTAGAATTCGTCAAGGAGCAACAAAAGAAAGGCTACATACGCCCTCAAAGAGCCCATAGCAGCACCCTTCTTCTTTATCAAAAAGAAGGACGGGAAACTACCCCGGTACAAGACTACCGTCGCCTAAATGAGTGGACTATTCACAACCATTATCCCCTCCCACTGATTCCAGAGTTGATAGCGAAAGTCCAGGGGCGAAACTCTTCACGAAGTTCGACATCCGGTGGGGATACAACAACGTCCGCATCAAGAAGGGAGACGAGTGGAAAGCCGCGTTCATCACCAATCAGGGATTATTCGAACCCACTGTGATGTTCTTTGGGCTGACGAATTCACCAGCGACCTTCCAAACCATGATGAACGCAATCTTCGCTGAAGAAATGGCACAAGGGTGGCTTATCATATACATGGATGACCTCCTCATCGCCACGAAAGACGACCCTAAATTCCACGAAGAATGCACCCACAAAGTCTTGGATAAATTAAGACAACATGACCTATATCTCAAACCAGAGAAGTGCACCTTCGAACAATGAAAAGTGGAGTTCCTAGGAGTCATCCTAGAAGACGGTACGGTCCAGATGGACCCAGCAAAAACACGAGGAGTTGCGGATTGGCCTCAACCACAAACAGTCAAGGACGTCCACGCGTTCCTGGGCTTCACGGGATTTTATCGATATTTCATACCCAACTACTCCCTTATAGCGTGCCCTCTGATCCAACTGACACGAAAAGATACCCCGTTCAAATGGAATCATGACTGCAAGGAAGCCCTTGAACGCCTGAAAACACTGATGTGCAGTAAACCCATCCTCCATCAACCCGACTACTCCAAAGCGTTCTTTCTGGCCACAGACGCCTCAGCATACGGCGTGGGCACCGTACTCTCACAGGAGGGAGAAATTAACCCACACACACAAAAACCCATGCTATGTCCGATTGCATACTACTCTAACACCTTCACCCGACAGAACGCAACTACGACATCTATGAAAGAGAATTCTTGGGGGTCTTGAAAGCCCTCAAACGCTTCCGCCCTCATGTAGCAGCCACAGAAATACCGGTCACCATCCTCACCGACCACGCTAACCTGACGTACTGGAAAGCCCCGCGAAAGGTCAATCGACGCGTGGCCAGATGGTTCGCAGAGCTTCAAGACTATAACCTAGTCATCAAGCACGTGCCCGGAAAAATCCATACCGCTCCCGACATGCTGTCTAGACCACCAGGAGCTGATCACGGCACCGAAGACAATACGAACTTAACCCTTCTTCCGCCGCCCATGTTCATTACCGCCGCGTCGACACGAATGGACCCTCTTGAGCAACGAGTAAAAGAAGCTCAGCAAAAGCAACGAGTGGAAATGGAACTGTGGTGTGACTCACAAGATGTACGGAAATCCCTGAAGGCTATGTACGAGGGTGGAGCTTGGCAGTACCAGCAGGATTACAGCTAAGACGCGACATACTATCCCACTTCCACGACTCACCCACAGCAGGACACCCAGGCCGAGACAACACCATCCTCTCGTCAATCAGCGTTACTGGTGGCCAGGATTAAACACATGGGTGGAAAGATATGTCGCAGGATGTGTGCAATGCCAACAGCACAAAATTCGAATGACAAAGAAGAAAGTACCGCTGTATCGCATACCAGGAGATCCACAGATGCGTCCCTTTAACCATATCGCCCTAGACCTCATCACTCAATTGCCAAAGGCCAACGGAATGGACGCTATCCTCACCATTGTCGATCAAGGCTGCTCCAGGCTGCCGTGTTTATCCCATGCAAAACGACCATCACCAGCGAAGGAGTAGCCCAGCTATACCTCCAGCATGTATTTCCATGGTTCGGCGTACCGTCAAAAGTGATCTCCGATCGTGATCCCCGCTTCACGTCCAACTTCTCCAAGGCACTCACCACTAAACTGAAGATAGAACGAAACATTAGCACAGCTTTCCACCCACAGACTGACGGACTTACCGAACGAAAGAACCAGTGGGTGGAGCAATACCTTCGACTCTATACCTCAGCCAGACAAGATGACTGGGAGGAACTCTTACCGATCGCAACGTTCGTGCACAATCGATGGCCCAATGCCACAACCAAGCTGAGTCCCCACGAAATTATTCTCGGATATCGCCCTAGCGCTGCTGAAGAACCCATACCCATCACTAGTAATGAAGCGATGGAGAATAGACATGAATGCGCGAAAGCGCACCGAGAAGCAGCGGTTCGAGCTCTCAATGAAGTCGCTAAAGCAACCCTCCTGCGCAATACCGAGAAGGGGAACAAGTTTGGCTCGAAGCAAAACACCTGTCGCTCCCCTACGCATCGGTCAAGCTGCACCCAAACGCCACGGACCCTTCAAAGTGGTGAAAGAAATTTCACCAGTGGCTTACAAACTGCAACTGCCGGCAGCCTGGACCATCCATGACGTATTCCACAGCTCCTTACTCACCCGTTACAAAGAAACTGAAGAGCACGGGATCAATTACCAACGACCACCACCAGAAATGATTGATAATGCTGAGGATACGAGGTGGATCAAATTATCAATCACAGGCACCATGGGAGAAGACGTCAGCTCCAATACCTCATCAGATGGAAAGGTTACTCAGCGTCTGACGACACCTGGGAGCCTGCTGACCAAGTACACGCCCCGGCGTTGGTAAGACAATATCACAGACGACACTCCACAAAGGAAGGGACCGAGTACAAAGGACCCAGCGTACAGCATGGGTCAGATCAACCGCCTCTCACTCTTTCGCCCATTCGCAACTAAAGCAGCATGTCCTCGCCCCTCTCTGTCCCCTCTTACATTAGGCCAGCCCCAGCGGATGTGACGAACCCCTGCCGATCCCCCACGCACCCAATCCGCTGCCGGCAAGCAGCCGAGTCCCTCATCATCCCCATGGAAGTGGTGGCCTCGTCCGCCGAGTTCAGTGAGTTCCAGCTTTCTCCGAGGACTGTCCACGCTGCTCTCGAAGGGAATAGTCCCACCAAAGAGCAACTCGTCCTCATCGCCCAAGGACTGGCAAGCGTTGTGCGAAAGAATGAAGAGGTGTCGAAGCAAAACCGAGACCAGCTCCGTACTCAAAGGACGATCCGATGCTCTGGCAGAGTGTGAGGCAACACAGCTCGCCTGGAAGCCACCTACAAGCACTGGAGGGACAATCAGCTCGCAGCCGACGAGGAGGATTGGGGGTACCCGAAGGGTATGAGAGAACGAAGGGCGAGTGCCCGATCTCTTCATTCCAATCACTGACGGAACTTACACCACGCACACCCTCGCGGCATACGTCAAACGCGAGGGGATGTATTGCCTCGGCACCTCTGGAAAAGGGGAAGCCGTCTACCGTCAGGAGCTCTTTGCTCCCAACCGCGCCACCATCGTCGAAGAAGGGGAGTATCCCCAGTGGTTCTTCGATGCTCTCACCAACCCCAGCACCTACGACGCCATGCTGCATCAAGCCAACAAGCCAGGAGGGACTGGGGGACAGCAGCTGAGTTCCAGCGTTACCACGAAACCGTCACTGACCTCGCCGGGCTTCACATCGAAGCCCGGGAACTCCAAGCCCACATCGACTCCCTCCACTATCAGGAGGAGCAATGCCGATGCCGTCTCCTCGCCTCACACCAATACGAGAGCTACGCTCTCTTTCGCAGCTCCACGACGAGCCCTTACTCAGGGGAGACAAGGGCTGTAAGTTCTCCTCCATCCCACACAGCTCACGCCACGGTGCGGCTCATTTCTAGACCGAGGGTGATGTCACAGAGGGCTTGCACGGGGGCAAGAGAACCGCTGATGACATGTAAGGACCACGTTTGACCCCCAGGTGTGGTGGGCCTGTCTAGGCCTGGGGTTGGTAATACAGGTCGGACTTGTAGTCAGCGTATGTCAGTGGGCTTCGTCAGCTCTCAGTCAGCATTATAGTTAGCCGTATGACCGGAAAACGGTCGAGTAAGCAGTAGTAGTCAGCATGTACGAGTAGTACTTGTACGCACGCGCGTACGGAGACGAGACTCTAAGTCGAGTCTCCTTGTCTCAAACAAGAGTAGTGACTTCGTGCTATTGCCTCTAGGAAAGCCGTGGCTTGTTTCACTTTCCTGAGTCTGTTGTGTCTTATTCTCTGTGTACCACATATCGCTGGTACTCCAAACATCGATCCTAGTTCTAGTACCATCAACGAGTTGCTAGGAAGCGACGACAGTTACTTTCCACCAACAGTAGTGGAAGCATCCGCTGAGTTATCCGAGGTTTGATCGAAACAAGGGATACTGACGACGTCTAAGTGTCACTGCTCTCGCCAGTGACAGGGGCGTTCCTCATTCCAAAGTACATTACTTTTGGTTGAAAGAAGCCTCTGTTTGTTTTAAAGGCTGCTTTATGTTGGTCTTCTGGTCGGATGAGGATGTTATTGTACCCCCAACGTACATCAAACTTGGTGAAGTGTTTCTTTCCTGCAAGTCGAGGTATTAGGTCTCTAATCAAGGGTAGGGGGTAGTTGTTTGGGATGGTCCATTCATTGAGCTTTCTATAGTCTTGGACTGGTCTAATTTTCCATCCTTCTTTTTAACAAAGAAGAAGGGGGAGGTGTATGGCGATTTGGAAGGTTCAATGTATTTCTTTTCTTGGTGTTCCTTTAGGAACTCTTCCAACACTTCTTGTTCTTTGGGTGATAGGGGGTAGATTTTACAGTCAAATGATGCTGGAGCATCTGGTTTTAGATCTATAGTGTGGTCCCAAGGTTTTGATTCTGGGATTCGCTTGGATGCTTCTTCACTGAAGACTTTCTGGAATGGGTGGTATTTTTCTGGTACTATTTGATCCCAGGTTTTCTTGTCTTTCTTTTCAGCTTCCTGGATCGCTAAGTGTGTAGAGGTGGTGGTTTTCCAGATTTGGGAAAGCACCTTCCATTTGTGAGCATCCATGGTAGATGCCACAATGCTTCCATCAATGGTTCCTTTCTTCCAATCAATCTTTGGTTCATTAGTGGCTAGGAATGGATATCCTAGGATGATGTTATCATGTCCTAAGTTGGTGACAAAGAAGGGGAATTTTTTTGTGATTCCTTGATGTTGAATTTCAAGTTCTACTTTGTCAGTAATTTTCCCAGCCTGGTTGATGGTTCCATCAACGTTCCTGGTGATTCTTGGTTTCTGGAGAGGTACTGTGGGGATTTGGAACTTCTTTATGAGTTTGTGGTGGATGAAATTTTCTGTGGCTCTGCTGTCTACAAGTGCTGTTGTATCAGCCCTTCTGTTCCGTAAACGTAGTATTATTTGAGTTTGTACTGATTGAATCTTGGGTACAAATATGTTATTTGTGAACAGTGCCCGAATGATGGCTGTGTCATTCAGGTGGTCGAAAAATCCACTCCTTTGGCTTGCATTGCATTTATCCATTGCACCTTCTTGTTGTCAGAGAAGGTGACCATTTATTACCATATCTTCGATTTCATCCACTTCTTGAGGTTCTTCTTTGGCTTCTTCCATTTCTTCATCTTCTTCTTCTTCATAGTATTCTTCATTGCTTTGGACCATCTTAATGTAAGATGGTTTCTGGGGTGGCCTTTTCTTGGTAGGGCAGTTCTTGGCCATGTGTCCTTGTTTGCTACATTCAAAGCATCGTCCTTCTTCTCTGTGCTTCTTCTTAGCTTCGTCTGTGTCTGCTTTCCTAATGGTATCCACTTGCATAGGAGTACCATTGGTGTAAGGGCACCTTTGGGTGAACTGGGGTTTAGGGGGTGTGGCAGCATGGCAGGGTGGTGGTTTTCTAGGTCCCCAGTTTGGCATAGGCCATTTCCCTTCTCCAAAGATCAGGCTTTCTTGCTCCTGTACTTTGGATTCCTTCTGGACAGCCTGGACATATCCATCAAAGGTGGTTTGTCCAGGGTGCATTCTGAGTGTTCATCGTCCTAAGCCAGATGGTAGTCCTTGTAAGAACATTTGTAGTGTTCCTGGAGCATCAAGGGCATATCCAGCTTTAATAGCTAGGTTCCTGAACTGAGCTATGTATCCATCTAGGTCTCCTTGTTTCATTCTGAGTTGTTGGAGCATGGTGGTAGCTTTGGTAACTTTGTGGATATTGGTGAAAGCAGCTGTAAAAGCTGTTTCAAATTGGCCCAGTGGACTTCGTCTTGCATAGGTATATTGTTGGTGTGGAGCTGATCACTGAGGTGATCAACTTGTTGGTAGACCCAATCATCAACTAGGGGTCCTCTGATGTAGGACAAGACTAAGGCTGCTTGCTTGTATGGGGTGTTCATTGTTTCATTGTCTTCATTGAGCAGTCTGTAGAGTTTGAACTCCTTTAGGAACTTGTTGCTTCGACTTCTGTCTCCTGTGTATATTTCTGGAGGTGTGCCATTCCACTTTCCATTGCCTGGGGGTGAGCAGCTTGTGCTCCTGCTTGTTGTGGACCTGGGGGTGGTCCTCCTGCAGGTGGTTGAGGCTGTTGAGGTTGTTGGGGTGGTATGTTGGCCATAAAGACTTGTATGGGTGGTTGAGGTGGGGGTGGGTCTGGTTGTTGGTCTGCTGGGGTGATTTGGATTTGTGGCCTGATGTGATAGATGGTTAGAAGGTTAACTTGTTCTCCTAGTTGTTCAACGTCTTCTGGGAGGTGTGGTTCTTGTTCTGGGGGTTGTGGAGCTTTGATTTGCTCGTGATGTGCCGGAGTTACTTCATGGTATGTAGGGGGGTCAGCTTCTTCTGGTGTGTGAGGTCTGTCTTCAGATCCTTCACTGGCTGTGTGTTCATTTCCATTTTCTTCTTCAGAGGAATCATGTGCTTCACTTCTTGGTTCTCTAGGGGAGTGGAGGTCAGTGGAATGTGTGCGAGGGGTGTGTGTTTCTGGCTCTGTGACTCCTAGTTCTGTTGTAGCTACTGCAGAGGTTAGTGTGACTCGCTGAGCTTGGTAATTGGGGTGGTAGGGATTGTCTATTGGTGGGTATCCTGTTCCTGCTCCTCCATGTTCAATTCAGTCTTGGTCGTATGCCCAAAGAATACCGTTTTTGTCTCTGGTGAGGGTGTACCAGTATCCACAGATGAATTCAACTGGGTATCTTCTAATTGCACTGGTATTTTCGCTGGGGACGTCAAGGGTGTATCCTTGATATGTTCCTTGGACTGTCCAATAGATATTTGGTCTTGTGATGTACTCTGGGAGATTTGGCTCTGTTCTTCATTCAATGCAAACCCTTGTGCTTCCTTCCCAAGCCTTTGGGTAGACAAGTGGTTCTCTTCGGAATTCTTCTGTGTTGACTGATAAGCTTGGTCTAATGTCACACTGGACTGAGTGTGGCAGTTCTGTCGATGTTTCTGTCTGGCAGCCTCCTTGGCTGTTCGTTCTCTTTGTATGAGGGGTAAGGTGTCTGGCCTATCTCTGTCCTTCTGTTGTATGTATCGGATGATATCTGCATCAGTGACTGTGGTCTTGGTCGTCTTCTGTGGAGTTCTAATGCCTTGTTAGAATGGCTGTGGGTAGTGGCAGTGCTGGCTGCTGTCGTTCCCTATCTCCTGAAGGAGGAAGGGGATCTAGATGTGAAGGAGTCAATTTGGATACTTAAGATGTGTATCCAAAGGAAGGGATGTCTGGAGTGCTGATACGCCTTGTATTGCACTTAGTTCATTGGTATGCCACTAAGGTCATGAATGGAAGGAGCTGCTCCTTCCTGCTGGGTGTCTGGTGCAGATAGGGTGATTCTATAGAGCACTGAGAAGTCTGTTACTCAGTGACCTTCATCTGTCTGGAGCGAAGAAAGGCAATGCCTTTCTGAGTGCTTAACATATGTGTTGGAGTTCAAAGAGTTCCCAATCGGGACTCGGTTTACTATATATGGTAGATTAAGTGAAACATATCACTAAGTCACTTAGCAGACCCTAGGGTACATTCTAGGGCGCAAGTGGGAGAGGAAAGGGGCTGGGAAGCTTCAGATTACTTAGAGGGTTGCTCTGAGAATGTCTAGGATTCACAAGAGACCAAGCTTAAGGCTTTGGTCCCCTTCTATGAGCGTATTTATACACAACTATTTAGGCAGAGTCTTTGGCAACGCTTGACGTGTTTCAGCAGCAGTAAGGCCATGAAAACCATCGGCAGATTAGTGTAAGTAGTTTAGTAACAAGCCAAGGCAACACAACAGCAGAAGGGATTGGCAGGAGTGTAATAGCAGTGGTGTAAGGTAAGGAGGGGGAAGTGGTGACGACTCCAGCCGGACTGTGGGAAATATGTACGTATAAGGCAAGAAGATTAGTAAGCATAAGCATCCCAATAGTCCACCATGACATGTTCAGTCCATTGATTGACTTCAGATCCTTTAATGCATGTAAGTGCTATGGCTACATGCTTGATGAAAGATGCTAGGGCTGGGACATTGTGGTTAACTAGGAAATAAGTTCGGAGTTCTTGCAGGAAACTCTCAGCTTTTGTGCAGTCTCCTTCAAAGACTGATGGCAGGGCTCCCATAGGTTTCCCATCTCCTAGCACTTGGCCTCCCCCTGGGGTGTTTCCTCACCTCCTGGTGGTCTGCCACCAGGTGGGCCTCCTTCTCCCAATCCTCCTGGAGGGCCTCCTCCACTTGGTCCTCCTCCGGCTGGGGTCATGATTGTTATAGCAGTTGCTGCTAGCAACATCATGATTGAGTTGACGGTTGCCATGGTTTCATTGACAGGAACAGTGACGACTGGAATGTCAATTGGTGAATTTCGAATTTGTTGGTTTACAGGATCTTCTCCTTCTTCGCTTTCAGAGGTGTTCTCCCAGTCGTGGATGACAGGGATGTCTTCATAATCATAGGGGGCTTCCCCTTCTTGTTCCCTGTTGTAGTGGTCAATCTTCAGTATTCTTCTGCCTAGGAAGGGGTCTCTTCCTTGATTTCCCCACTGGAGAGTGTTAGTGTACCACTGTTCTCCTTGTAGATGTATGGCTCGTACTTGTGTTCCTCCTACTCTGAAGGTGAATGCGTGGAATGGATAGATTTGGTCTTCCCAATAAATGGTGGTGTTTTGTCATGCAAGACTTCTGTTAATGGGAAGGGCGATATATTGTCTCTCTTCAGGTGCCATGGTGATAAAAGAGGTTGAGTCTAATGTCACCGGTGATGGCAGTGACACATTAGACCTCGTCAGTAGTGCAATTACTGAGGGTTTTCAGAAAGAGACTCAGCAGATGCTTCTACTGTTGCAAGTAAGAAGTAGCTGGTTTCGCTGCTAAGTGACTTGTTGATTGTACTAGAGTCTGAAGCCACCCAAGGTCCATTGGGCATTCGTGAGATACAGAGAACAATGCAGATGATATGAAGGAGAGTGGAACAAGCCACAGCTGCTCCCAGAGACAATAGGAATGAGTCACTACTCCTATTTGACAGGAGACTCGACTTAGAGTTGAATCTCTGCACATGCTCGCGTATAAATACTAAGGAATACATGACTAACTACTGCTGACTATGGCCTTATTCAGGCTACTTGGCTTACTGTTATGCTGATGGAGAAGCAAGGATGCTGACACACTAGATGACTACAAGGTCCGACCTGTATCACTAATCCCCAGGTCCAGACAGGCCTACCACACCTGGGGTCCAAACATGATCTTCACATGTCATCAGCAGTTCTCTTGCCCCCACACAAGCCACTCTGTGACACATGCTGTAAGCACTGCAGTTCATGTCTACAACTGCACTCCCATCTGCTTGCTGGAGTGGAAGACCCCACATAAGCAATGGAACGCTGGTCACATTCCAGATGTCTCATATTTCTGCATCTTCAGATGCAAGGCATATATGCATGTGCCAGCTGACAAGTGACAGAAGCTCGATGTGAAAGTGCTGCCCGTTGTCTTTGTTGGGTATGAGGCCAGTAGTAAGGGATACCGCCTCTGGGATAAAAGTACCTGCTCCATTTGAGTGTCAAGGGATGTGACATTTGATGAGAGTAGCTTTCCTACTGTAGACAAAGAGACCGAGCCCTACACACCAAGGGCTCACTGCATCTCCTCCTCCTATCCCCATTCCATTTATTCCAGCAAATGCAGAACCTAACACGTCTGCACCACCACTACCCCATGCACAGTGTCACCTACTTCCTCTTCTGAGGACAAAGATCAGGTTGACGACTTACTTGAACCCAAGATAGAGTGGCCTGCTACACCGCCCACCCAAGGCACTCTTCCCCCTTCTATGCCTACTATTAAGTACCCTCCTCCTTCTATGCCACCACCTCACCCCTCTGCCTCGTGGACTTATAAGTGAGCAGAAGAGTCCCCACTGGATCCTATGATTCCGGGGGGATTTGCTGAGCGCTTCATTGCTCCCAGGTGATTGGTGCATGTGCTGGTACCAAATAGAAGGTACTTTAATGAGGATAATGCTGAGGCACCTGGTGCCCAGCAGCTAGGGCATGTGGAATTGTTTGCCATGGCTTATGTAGGATGGGACCCAGTTACTTATGCCAAGGCCCTGAAGTCTAAAGATGCGATGAGTGGCAGAAGGCCTGTCAATATGAGATAGATGCCTTAGCTAAAAATGACACATGGGAGTTAGTCAATCTCCTGGTGGGCTGCAAAGCAGTAAAATCGAAATGGGTATTCAGTTTGAAAGCCGAGGCCAGTTCTGTGCCCAGCTAGTGGTGAAGGGATTCACACAGATCCCTGGCATTGATTATGACAAAACCTTCTCCCCTGTCGCATGTTTTGAGTCTCTCAGACTCCTCCTAGCATTAGCTGTGCTAGAAGACTGGCACATACACCAGATGGACATCAAATCGGTGTTCCTCAATGGCACACTTGACGAGGAGATTTATATGGAGCAACCACAGGGTTTTGTTGTTGCTGGAAAGGATAATAAAGTATGCAGATTAAAAAAGTCTATTTATGGTCTCAAACAAGCCTCCCACACATGGAACCTCCAATTCCATGGATTCCTCTTGGAACTCAGCTTTAAGCGATGTTCTCCAATGCCGGAGTCTATATTTACATGATGTCTCCATCATGGGGGGAGGATTCATCTCTGCTGATTGTCATTCTTCATGTTGATGACATCACTATTATGGATGCTTCTATAGAAGCCATCAAGCGTTTAAAAGTAGATCTACAGAAGTGTTATGAAATGTCAGATCTTGGGGAAATAGAGTCCTATGTCACGCTGGATGGAGGTGGCGGTTCTGTTGATGTTTCTGTCTGGCAGCCTCCTTGGCTGTTCGTTCTCTTGCTATGAGGGGTAGGGCGTCTGGCCTGTCTCTGTCTTTCTGTTGTAGGTGTAGGATGATATCTGCGTCGGTGACCGTCGTCTTGGTCGTCTTCTGTGGAGTTCTAATGCCTTGTTAGAATGGCTGTGGGTAGTGGCGTGCTGGCTGCTGTCGTTCCCTATCTCCTGAAGGAGGAAGGGGATCTAGATGTGAAGGAGTCGATTTGGATACTCAAGATGAGTTTCCAAAGGAAGGGATGTCTGGAGTGCGGATACGCCTTGTATTGCACTTAGTTCGTTGGTATGCCACTAAGGTCGTGAATGGAAGGAGCTGCTCCTTCCTGATGGGGGTTCTGGTGCAGATAGGGTGATTCTATAGAGCACTGAGAGGTCCGTTACTCAGTGGCCTTTGTTTGTCTGAAGCGAAGAAAGGCAACGCCTTTCTGAGCGCTTATGTATGTGTCGGAGTTCGAAGAGTTCCCAATCGGGACTCGGTTTACTATATATGGTAGATTAAGTGAAACGCATCACTAAGTGCTTAGCAGACCCTAGGGTACGTTCTAGGGTGCAAGTGGGAGGGAAAAAGGGATGGGAAGCTTCGATCACTCGGAGGATTGCTCTGGGAATGTCTAAGATTCACAAGAGACCAAGCTTAAGGCTTTGGTCCCCTTCTATGAGCATATTTATACATGACTATTTAAGCGGAGTCTTCGGCAGCGTCTGACATGTTTCAGCGGCAGTAAGGCCACGAAAACCGTCGGCAGATTAGTGTAAGTAAGTTAGTAACAAGCCGAGGCAACACAACAGCAGAAGGGATCGGCAGGAGTGTAATAGCGATATGGTAAGGTAAGGGGGGGAAGGGGTGACGACTCTAGCTGGACTGTGGGAAATATGTACATATAAGGTAAGAAGATTAGTAAGCGTGAGTGTCCCAATAGTCCACCATGACAGTCCTATCTGGGGATTCAAATCACCCATGACAGGTCATGTAACCGCATTGAGATTGACCAGTCTGGTTACATACATGATGTACTAGAATGCTTTGGCATGTTGGACATAAACCCACATAATACCCCACCACTGGCTGGTGCAGATGTGCACCTGGTCAAAAACACTGAGCAGGCCTCCCTTGTGGAGATTAAACACTACCAAAGCCTCATAGGTAGCCTGCTTTATGTACAAATTGGCACTTGTCTGGACATTTCCTTTGCTGTATCACATTTGGCCCAGTATGCAGCAAACCCCTCTAAACAACATCTACACCTCACTGAATATGTTCTATCCTACCTTGTGGGAACTGTAGACATGTGCTTGTGCTACAATGGGGCCAATGGCGATGGCCTTCACGGCTACTCTGACTCCTCTATGGGAGACAATACAGAGGATCGTCATTCCACCTCTGGCTATGTATTCTTGCTTGCTAATGGTGCAATTTCCTGGTCATCCCATAAACAAAAGACCATCACCCAAAGCACATCTGAGGCAGAGTACATGGCCCTGGCCAATGTGGCCAACCAAGCTGTCTGGTACTGAGGTTTCTTGAAGGAACTTAGGTACACCATCAAGGACCCTGTCCCTCTGCATGGTGACAACAAAGGTGCAGTTGACCTTGCGCAAAACCCAGTCACTGGCCATGGATCCAAGCACATTGACATTAAGCATCATGTCATTTGCAAGTACATAGAGGATGGTCAAATTTCTCTAATATGTATGCCTATGGAAGAAATGGTTGCAGATGGCTTCACCAAGTTGCTCTCACACACCCTCCTTCTGCGATTCAACCCCGACATGGGTCTTTGTACTCTATAATTGTTGGATCATGGGGGGATGTTGAGATGGAATGTCTGCACAGCTGTGCCCAGACCAGACAGTCTCATGCTCAGGGGTTCAGTAGAACCAGCCTGGACATTACAAGGGGCACTTAATGCTCCATCACAATTACAGACTTAGTGAGCACATGTTGGCACATGGACTGCATGGACACCTATGTATGTATGATACCCTAGAACAATGTGATTATGCCCTTATGGCAAATCTAAGAACTATCTTTTGTTATCTGACCCAATTATTGTATGATTGAACTGTTTCAGATTGACACTTTACCTACTGTCTTTACAATCACATAGTTACATTCACATATAGACCTTTTACCATGGTTCTATGCTTACACATACCCCTTCTGAGGGCTCAGGGTATGTGCAGACTCATTGGACTTGTCCATATGTAGAATATTGTAATTATGTGATATTGTGGATGCCTGTACTCACCCCTTAAGGGCTTATGAACATATTTAGACCATAGGGACTATAAATACACCCTTGGGAGTGAGCAAGATGTCTCATCTCCTACAGAGTTCTTTCTCTGTGTGAATACCTCTCTTCAGCTGCACTTCATCACTTATGCCCCTATGGCTGATCTAATTACCTTCTTTTGTACCCTAGAACAATCATTGTATGATCAAACTGTTTCAGGGTGACACTTTACATGTACTGTCTTTATGATCACTCAGCTACATTCATATATGGACTTTTTTAGCCTTGTTCTATGCTTACACATACACTTGCCTGGGCTCAGGGTATGTGTGGACTCATTGTGTCACCACCAATGGTTTGGCTGCAACAAAAGACAAGGTGTATCACTGCCAAGGTTTCTTGGTAGGGACAAATAGATGCAAATGAAAAAGAGAGCCAAGTCATGCTATGACTTGGAATGTAGATAGAGATGAAAGGATGGACAAGTTCCCACCTATTGCAGTACTTTGCAATGGCCACTCTGGCAATAGGAGAAGAGCACTTGTATTGTGATTGACAAGAGACTCAACTTGCCAGTACACAGGGCAAGGAGTCGACTACTTATGGTAGAGGGTGGCCTGGGGCCCAAAGGGGACAAATACTACATGGGGCAACAGCAATGTATGGAACAAAGGACAGTCCAATAACAGTGCAAAGGAAAGGAAAAGAAAGGGAACAAAAGGAGCACCAAAACAAAGCTGACCTGTACAAGCTAGGGCACATGTGATAATAGTACAGGAAGACAATAACACACTTGCCTGGTTGCAGAACTTACATAGGTGCAGACAGCTGAATGTCCACCCAAGGCTGGTTATAAGGTGTAAGAAGAAAGCTAAGTCCTTGCAGTGACTTAAAAGACTATTGCAGCAGAGGCTTCACCACTATAGAGTCCATCTTATAGCACCCATATGAAAGGAGTAGGGAAAACAATGGAATTGAGACAGGAGACTCAACTTGCTGCTCTAAGGCAGCAAGGGAGCCCTACTTATAGTACACAGGACACAATCACATGTAGGTACTCTATTGTTGAGATGGAATGTCTGTGTGGCTATGCCTGGACCAGACAGTCTCATGCTCAGGGGTTTGGTAGAACTGGCCTCATCAGGAAAAGTGTCAGTACTTTTTTTATGTCTTTTTAAGACATAAAAGACATATAAGACATAAAAGGACTAAAGACATCGTGTACTATTTAGGCCCAGTCAGTTTACTTGGAATGTCATCTTTTACTTTTAAAGACATCAATAAGAACAGCATTCCTTTTTAAAGGACATATTGGCTTTAAAAAGATATGCTTTCTATTAAAAGATGGCATGACATAAACCTGACAGCCAAACTTATGAAAGACAATTTGACTTCTATGACAGATGTTTCGACTTATAAAAGACAATCTGACTTTCAAAAGTCAACTACATCAGATGGAGTGCTTTTAGGTACATAGTGCAGGGCATGGATGGCATACAAATGCGATTTGATAGTTGACCTATTTAACAAGCTAGCTATGCAGGAATATCATCATATAATGGGTCCAGCAGCTCATCCTTGCTACTGGTACCTGATCTGACCCCATCACCCCCTGAACCAACTTCATCATCCATCTCATGGTTCTCTAAGGCAGTTGCATAGATATCAATCCACTGCTGATCTTTGAGGGCCTGAATCCTTTTCAGGAATACAGAAGCATGCTTGACTGCTGTCACTGTCCCTTTCTGTGACACCACATTGTAGTTGCCCCAGTTTGCCTTCAAGAATGCACCAGGCTTTGAGTGAGGTGGATTAAAAGAGCCTTTTGTGGAGTACAAAAGAGCACAATGGACCTAAAAAAAACTAGTAAACATTAAGAAAAACTATATATAAAGGGGTACATGCGGCTTGGATGGATATGATGAGTGCGCCAACTGGCTGCTCATCTAGTCATAAATTGTTGTCAATGTTTGCAGTTGCTAAGATATGCTGAAGAAATGTTTGTGCGACCAGGCATCCTTGAAATAACCCCTAAGAAATATGAGGTTAGCGAGCCACCACAGATGTGTGTAATGAACCTGAAATCTATGGGGTTTTGCTGAGTCTGAGTTCTCACGAAGATTATATGCTGTCTTCCAGAGGAATGGGTGGTGCTTGCTTGAGATATTATCCATGTCCCCAAGGAGAAACTGGATAAATTTGACTTTCTCCTCAATTTTGGATATGTCCTGTTGTTCAAACTCAGAAACCAGGGCCCCTTCAGCAGCAATAGCAAATTTGTGAAGCCAAGTTGAGATACCCTGCTTGACCTGGGCAAATGATAGTGAATGACATGACAAGTAAACAGTAAACAGTATGACATACCAGACCCTTTACAGCCAAAAAAAGCTCCCCCTTGACATCGCCACTGACAATGGGATGGTCATTTTCAAAGACCAGGTTCCAGATAGCAATGATTTGCTCATCACTAGGGTATTCCCAGGGGTGAAGAGTACCTGTCACCTCAAATGCAAGTGGGAGAACATCTTTTGTGAAGTGGCCAATGGTGTGAGGTGGAAGATCAGAGTTCTTGACTCGATGACACCCTGTGTTTGAATCAGCCTGCTGGCTGACCTTGGCCTTGGTGTGTAAAGGACTAGTGTGTATTTTATGCACCCTAGTAATGGACTGTGGGCAGTCAAGACATTAGTTGTGTGAAAGTTAGAATGGTAATGGGTAATGCACCCAGTGTTTATTGACCAACTTTGGATCCTGAGGTCTAACTTCTTCTTCATCCGATGGAAGACCTCCATATGTAAAAGCGGGTCTGTCATTAGGCCCTACACTGGGCCCAGGCTCATCACACCAGTTGGTGGCAGATGGGGCAGAAGAGTTAGCTTGGTGAATAGACATGGCAGTAAAGGCAGTGCAGCAAGAACGTGCAGTGGATGTGGACACCATGCTAGTTGGTGGGTGAGAAATGGTAGCAGTTGACTTGGCAGAAGTACACATGGTGCCAGCAGGCTGAGATGTGACATTAATGATCTTCTTCCAGCCTGGAACAAGGCCAGATAGTGCTTCAGACCCTTTGGTCTTCCATGCTTTCCTTGGGGTAGGCCTAAAAAGGATTCTCATCAAGTTAACAATGATGCCAGAAACAAGGCAATGCCTTACCTTGCACCTACTTCACTGTCAGATCCAGCCTTCCACTTCTGGACCTCCAGATTGAGACCGATGTCTCTTTGAGTCAGTCCTGCTGCAGCCTTATTGATACAATCTCTCATACCAACTCCTGCCTTCTGTTTCTTACCACTCTTTTTGATTACTGTGTCCAGCTCCTCATCCTCTAGGTCCATATCTTCTTCCAACTCACTTGACTGAGACTCAGCTGTGGCACCTGCCTGTGGCTCCCATTCATCTGCATTGTTAAGACTTTCTACAGAACTGGAATGGCACAGCTCAGCAGTTAGTAATATTAATGATTTTATCAACTGACATCTCTTGGCAAAGGAGGTGTAACTTGTTGAGACAGAACGTCTGCACGGCTATGCCCAGACCGGACAGTCTCACATTCAGGGGTTCAGTAGAACTGGCCCAGACATTACAAGGGGCACTTAATGCTCCAGGACAATTATGGACTTAGTGAGCACATGTCGGCACATGGACTGCATGGACACCTACATATGTACAATACCCTAGAACAATGTGATTAGCCCTTATGGCCGATCTAAGAACTCTCTTTTGTTATCTGACTCATTATTGTATGATCAAACTGTTTCAGATTGACACTTTACCTACTGTCTTTACGATCAGTTAGTTACAATCACATATGGATCTTTTAGTACAGTTCTATGCTTACGCGTACCCCTTCTGAGGGCTCAGGGTATGTGTGGACTCTTCGGCTCATCCATATGTAGAATATTGTAATTATGCGATATAGTGGACGCCTGTACTCACCCCTTAAGGGTTTATGGACATATGTAGACCATAGGGATTATAAATACACCCTTGGGAGTGAGCAAGACGTCTCATCTCCTACAGAGTTCTTTCTCTGTGTGAACACCCTCTTCAGCTGCACTTCATCAGGTTATGGGCCCTGCGCTCTAAACTTACAACCACTACACAAAGCTCTATCACTCACAACCATTTCTAACAGTGAGTAAATGTCTTTGTTCACCATACACTCCAACTAGCAGAACCCGCTAAGCCCATGGGGGTAAGCGATCTGGCTAGGTCTGTGCTGGGGTCTTAAGGACCTTGCGTGAGGTGTATTACGGACCTAGGCGTAGGTGACATGCACTAAACCCCCTCTAGCATTGCGCACTATACTACACATTACCATATCTTAGTGTAGAGCACCTTATGCACTTAGGCAGGTCTGGGGAAGCTCAGACCGGCTACAGGCCTGGTGAACGGTTGGCTGTCTGCCCTTCAGTGGGAGCGGCTTTGGGTCTATCACAAGGCGGGGGTTAGTCACACCCCTAGCGCTTGGGCCTAGTTACAACTGCACCACGCTACATAAATAAAGTAGACACACAGTAGTCTAGGCATGCAGGTCTGACTGGCATAAGTACCCGTTGCGGCCTCTGGGGTGTGATGCCCCACAGTCAGGATATCCATGCCCTAGCTACTTAGTCATGCGCCCAATCATCTAGGCGTTAATCAGAGACCCTGCAGACCTACTAGAGCGGTAGACATTTCACGTCTACATCCTCTAGGGAAGTGGCTGCCGGCTCATCTCTGACGTGACTTCCCTGGAGCTGCAGGTAGCGCTTCAGCGGTATTAGAACTACTATAAAAACATCACACTACCTACCATACATAGAAGCGCATGCAGAGGCAGGACACATTAGTGTTCTGGCCATACAGTACCACAGACAGGAGGCGGCACTCTACTGCACCTGTGTGCTAGCAGGGACTCGTGCTGACCGCTCCTTGGCACAGTCACAAAATGTCCTCTCGACCCAATACTCCCACCAACACAGTTTCGGGCAATGCACCCCTTTCCCAGCCAGCTATAACTACATGCATCTCAAATGCATTCCAGTCAAGCTTTGCCATACCATCGGGAGTTAAGCTCCCACAGTTTGATGGTACTGGGTGGTCGGAATGGTCCGGCACCTTCAAGGCGATCATGACAATCTATGAAGCGGAAGACCACTTACGTTTCCAGAGCTGCCCACCAGTGCCAATGTAGACGAGTGGAGCAATACGCAACGCCAACTCAAGGCGTACTTCCGACTCTACATGACGCAGGAGTCTTCTCCCAGATTGCCGACAAAAACACCTACCCGACCCTCAAGACAGGTGGGATCAGCTTAAGAGGCTCTATGGCGGAGTCTCTGGTAGCACCACCATCTTCAATGACTGGATTGCACTCACACAAGCCAGGCTGGACGAAAGTCAGCCAATGGGACCCCAGCTCACCAAGCTGAATGAGTCCCGCGTCAACCTTGCCAATGCCAAGATGGGTGTTACTGACACCCAGTACTGTTTTATAATACTCCACACTCTCCCCAACTCTTACGAGGTTCTTACCTCCACCATCCTTGCCGCCGGCGACCCCACACTACTTCAACCAGGTGAGATTATAGCCCGCATTCAGAATGAAGAAGGTTGTAGGTCTGGCAGTTCCGCCTCCCTCAATGCAATCGCCCCAATCAAGGGGAAAGGCAAAGGCAAAAGCGGCTCCAATAAAAAGGAGAAGCATGCTGATCTTGTTTGCCACTACTGCAACAAGAAAGGGCACATCAAGCCTGATTGCCGAAAGAAGAAGAAGGATGAGGCAGACGCTAAAAAGAAGCAGGAGAGCAGCAGTGGCAACAAGGCCATAAATAGTCATGTCGTAGACACAACCGCCTCCATTGAGGAGGTCAATGACATCGGAGTTTCCTTGTGCGCTGCAGTAAATCGCGTTGGTTAATGGACAGCGGGGCAACCCATCACATCACACCCCACCGCTCTGACTTTGTCACTTACACACCAGTCAAAGGGACCATACGTCTCAGTGACAAGCAGGGTACTGTAATCTCACAGTTAGGTGTGGGAACCGCTGTGTTCACCAGCCCGCAGGGAGTGTGGATCACCCTTAAAGACGCTATCTATGCACCCGGCATAGGAAATCACATCCTATCGCTTGGATCCATCCTGGATAAAGGGGCTGCCATACCTTTCCACTCGCGTGGCTTCGACATTATTGTCGCAAACACAGTCTGGCCTCAGGATACCGTGAAGGTCACTCTTTTGGGTTGACTCTGACACCGGGGCACTGAACACGCACCAAAAGGAGTCTACCACACTCCACACCTGGCATCAGCGCATGGGGCATATGTCCCATCACGCACTAAAAGAACATGGTCCCTCTGCCCTACAAGGCATGGACTTCTCTGGTGTCACATGGCAATACCTACACTGTGCCATGGCTGCGAGACAGGCAAATCCACTCACAACCCTTCCCGTCCTCTTCTAAGAGGGCAACCCAAATATCAGAAATCGTTCACTCGGACTTAGCAGGTCCCATGCAGACCAAGTCGTTGCACGGCTCCTTCTATATGGCCACCTTTATCAACGACTACACCAGCCTCGCAGTCATCTATTCTTAAAAACAAAAGACCAGTTTCTGGACACATTCAAAAAATATATTAATTGGGCTACCACCCAAACCTCCAAAAAACTATGGTCCTATGGTCTGATAGAGGTGGCGAATACACAGGGGCTATAGTACGAGCTATATGAACGAGAAGGGTATTGAACACCAGTTAACAATGCTGGGTACACCCCAGCAGAAGGAAAGGCCGAGCGGTTTAACCACACCATTATGGATCAGGCAATGTCCATGCTTCACCAAGCTGGCTTGTCAAATGGCTTCTGGGAGCACGCTGTGAGCACTGCGGTTCATGTCTACAACCCACTCCCATCCGCTCGTTGGAGTGGAAGACCCCTCATGAGCAATGGAACACTGGTCACGTTCCAGACATCTCATACTTCCGTGTCTTTGGATGCAAGGCATACATGCATGTGCCAGCTGACAAGCGATGCAAGCTCAACAAAAGCGCTGCCCGTTGTCTTCATTGGGTATGAGGCTGGTAGTAAGGGATACCGCCTCTGGGATAAAAGTACCCCTCTGTTCATGTGTCAAGGGATGTGACATTCGACGAGAGTAGCTTTCCCGCTGTAGACAAAGAGACCGAGCCCTCAACACACCAAGGGCTCACTGCATCTCCTCCTCCTATCCCCATTCCATTTATTCCAGGAATGCAGAACCTAACACGTCTGCACCGCCACTACCCCCACGCGCAGCGTCACCTACTTCCTCTTCTGAGGATGAAGATCAGGTTGACGACTTACTTGAACCCAAAGTAGAGCAGCCTGCTACACCACCCACCCAAGGCACTCTTCCCCATTCTACACCTATTGCTAAGCACCCTCCTCCTTCCACGCCACCGCCCCGCCCTTCTGCTTCGCGAACTTATAAGCAAGCAGAAGAGTCTCCACTGGATCCTATGATTCCGGGGGGATTTGCTGAGTGCTTTGTTGCTCCCAGGCGATCGGTGGTGTGCTGGTACCAAATTGAAGGTACTTCAATGAGGATAACGCTGAGGCGCCTGGCCCCAGCGGCTAGGGCACGTGGAACTATTTGCCATGGCTTACATAGGAAGGGATCTGGTTACTTATGCCGAGGCTCTAAAGTCTAAAGATGCCGATGAATGGCAGAAGGTGTGTCAATATGAGATAGACGCCTTAGCTAAAAATGACACATGGGAGTTAGTCGATCTCCTGGTGGGCTGCAAAGCTGTAAAATCGAAATGGGTATTCAAGTTGAAAGCCGATGGCCACTTCCATGCCCGGCTAGTGGCAAAGGGATTTATGCAGATCCCTGGTATAGATTATGACGAAACCTTCTCCCCCGTGCATGTTTTGAGTCTCTCAGACTCCTCCTAGCATTAGCTGCGCTAGAAGACTGGCACATACACCAGATGGACATCAAATCGGCATTCCTCAATGGCATGCTCGATGA
Organism: Russula compacta; assembly: GCA_022376555.1. Taxonomy (NCBI): domain Eukaryota; kingdom Fungi; phylum Basidiomycota; class Agaricomycetes; order Russulales; family Russulaceae; genus Russula; species Russula compacta. The sequence continues at coordinate 133,762 of WTXH01000033.1, forward strand.
GGAGATTTACATGGAGCAACCACAGGGTTTCGTTGTCACTGGAAAGGAGAATAAAGTATGCAGACTCAAAAAATCTATTTATGGTCTCAAACAAGCCTCCCGCACATGGAACTTGCAATTCCATGGATTCCTTCTGGAACTTGGCTTTAAGCAGACATTCTCCGATGCCAGAGTTTACATTTATGTGATGTCTTCATCACGGGGGAGGACTCACCTCCGTTGATCATCATTCTATATGTTGATGACATCACTATTATGGGTGCTTCTTTAGAAGCCGTCAAGCGTTTAAAAGAAGATCTACAGAAGTGTTACAAAATGTCAGACCTTGGGGAAATAGAGTCCTATCTGGGGATTCGGATCACCCACAACAGGTCACGTAACCGCATCGAGATCAACCAGTCTGGTTACATACATGATGTACTAGAATGCTTTGGCATGTCGGACACGAACCCACATAATACCCCACTACCGGCTGGTGCAGACGTGCACCTGGTCAAATATACTGAACAGGCCTCCCTTGCGGAGATTAAACACTACCAAAGCCTCATAGGCAGCCTGCTTTATGTACAAATTGGCACTCGTCCGGACATTTCCTTTGCTGTATCATGTTTGGCCCAGTATGCAGCAAATCCCTCCAAACAACATCTACACCTCGCCCAATACGTTCTATCCTACCTAGTGGGAACTAAGGACATGTGCTTGTGCTATGATGGGGCCAATGGCGATGGCCTTCATGGCTACTCTGACTCCTCTATGGGAGACAATACGGAGGATGTCATTCCACTTCCGGTTATGTATTCTTGCTTGCTAATGGCGCAATTTCCTGGTCGTCCCATAAACAAAAGACCATCGCCCAAAGCACATCTGAGGCAGAGTACATGGCCCTGGCTGATGTGGCCAACCAAGCTGTCTGGTACTGAGGTTTCTTGAAGGAACTTGGGTACACCGTCGAGGACCCTGTCCCTCTACATGGTGACAACAAAGGCGCAGTTGACCTCGCACTAAACCCAGTCACCAGCTGTCGATCCAAGCACATCAACATTAAGCATCATGTCATTCACGAGTACATAGAGGATGGTCAAATTTCTCTAATACATACACCTATGGAAGAAATGGTTGCAGACGGCTTCACCAAGTTGCTCTCACGCACCCTCCTTCTGTGCTTCAATCCCGACATGGGTCTTTGTGCTCCATAATTGTTGGATCACAGGGGGATGTTGAGATGGAATGTCTGCGTGGCTATGCCCGGACCGGACAGTCTCATGTTCAGGGGTTTGGTAGAACTGGCCCAGACATTACAAGGGGCACTTAATGCTCCAGGACAATTACGGACTTAGTGAGCACATGTCGGCACATGGACTGCATGGACACCTATGTATGTATGATACCCTAGAATAATGTGATTATGCCCTTATGGCCGATCTAAGAACTCTCTTTTGTTATCTGACTCAATTATTGTATGATCAAACTGTTTCAGATTGACACTTTACCTACTGTCTTTACGATCAGTTAGTTACAATCACATACAGATCTTTTAGTATGGTTCTACGCTTACGCGTACCCCTTCTGAGGGCTCAGGTTAGTATGGGCTCAGCTGTGAGCAGGTCAGCCTGCTCTTTGAGGTTTGCTGCATCCTGAGACTGAGAAACATGTGAGTAGATTGGCTGATATGAGTGCTCGCCACTCAAACTTTCTTGCATCGCATATGCTACTCACTTTCTTGCATCACATATGCTGCTCACCGCTCACTCCTGATCTTAACCTGCTCTTGTGAGTAGATTGGCACCCACCTTCTCCTCAGCAGTATACTGACCCACAAAAGAAAATGCTGTTCATCAATGAATTTATGGGATTGGTGCACTGGCTCCTCATATGGGTGAGGGGCATGAATGGAGAAGCTGTTTTGTGGTTGGTGAGCCTTCCCCATCTTCCTCTTTGCACATTTGTTCGCTTATGTTCCTGAGGTCTGGGGCCATGGAGGCTGCCACTTTAAGAGCGGTCTTCCTGGCAAATGGTGGGGCCATTATCAAATGGTGTTGGGTTGACAACAATGGCAGCCCAACCTCCTTGAGGTTGACCACCTGGGTGGGTCAGCCACCTCCTGGAGTTGGAGGGCCGGTGGGAGATAGAGGAGAAAATCAAGCTTAAGGTGGTCATGTAGTACTTGGATCATCTTGGTTGGAAGCTTTATCAAACACCACCCACTTTTCATGGGTCACCGGTGCTTGTTATGTTCCTGTAGGGTATTAATGTAGATGCTAAGACAGATGTAAGTGCAGGAGGATATGGATGTGTGAGAGGTATTCTGAAGAGTTGCTTAAGGGACTCCCACCGCACCACTGCCTAATGCATCACTATTACCACAAAATCTCATGTGCATGGTAATCTATATACTTGTTAACATAAAAATGTTGAAACATGTCTAAAGAATGAGTGTGAGTTAATGATTTAGGAAGTAGGTGATGGCCCCCAACACCAATTAGGTGTGCCCCAAGCAAGATTGTGTCAATATGAACAACAGAAGTAACACACCGACCTCATGCATCATGATCCAGTATCACAGACCAGAGTCCAGTGTGTTCACAGGGTGAGTCTCCGTGTGTGGAAAACCATTTGACTAGAGCACAGGGATAGTCGCCAGTGGCTTCAAGTTCATCCTCAATAACAAAAGAAAGGAACATTTTGACACAAGCAACATACAAGCCGGCAAAACCATCCAGCTCTGGTTCGTGGTCAATAAACACACAGTCATACCTGCCAGCACCATTTTGCCATGAAGGCACAGCCCTAATCCACTCGTGATGCATCCCTCCAATGCCTGAGAGGTCACTTGGAGCATGATATGTAGCTAAAGCAGAGTGGAAGACCTTGACCTGCAGAGATGAAGACACCTCAGGGCAGCCCTCAAGGGGAGCATCCATGCCGCATAAGTAGGCATTGGGATAGAGTTGATCATAAAGGAACCATCGAATATATTCTGGGAGTCTTGGTTCAGCAATGTAGCCAGTGAGCAACCCCAAAGTTTTCAGATACAGCTTGGCTACCAGAAATCCAGTTATAAATGACATATTGCATAAGACTTGGAATCAAATGACACTCACCTAGGTTTGCAGCCAGCTTGACATCCCCAATGCAGTCATCCCTGGGGCATCAACAGCCTTGTCATCATCCTCATTTAGAGCCAGCAGTGGGGGTGATTGGGGCAATGGAAGCACATCTTGCAAAATAGATTGTTGGTCCAGCATTCCCCTAGATTTAAAATCCACATGTGCAGCTGCTAGTTTGTGAAGATGTTGGTTGGTGAGTAAAATTTGTCCCAGTGGCTGATTGTGGTTGGAGCAGTGCCAGGGTTCCTTTATGGCTTTGATGTGCTTCGACTCAGTGATAGAGGAGCAAATCCCATTTGGCGCGCCAAACAAATGGATAAGAGAGGAATAGTGTACAAGGGAATGCTGCCACAGTAAAGAGAAGTCCTCCTGGACACCAACTTTGATGAATATTTCCCGTTCCCAGTGAAAGTGCTCAATCGCAGCATCAATTAACTCCAGGGTCATCTCATCAATTTGAGAGCGCCTGGCAAGATAGCAAAATTCTGTGAATGAGCCCATGGCATGGATCATTTTTGGTGGCACATGGCCTGAGATGGCTGGCAAAAAAACCTGAATAATGGGTTAAAACTACCTAGAAATTGGGCAAAAAACAATACAAACCTTCATTAGCACTTTTGAGTCATCACCAGTCCACTGTTTGAACCCATGACCCTCTGGAAATCATTGCAATCCTGTAAATGAAGGAACTGCAGCAATACTGAGAAGTAATCACTCAGTTAGGAAGACTTTTGTGAAGGTGACACATCTCAGACTTACCGTCGATCTATGTTGTCAAGAATCTGGTTTGTGTCCTTTGTGCCATGCTCTGCAGCCACATAGTCCATGACCCAAGTGACTAAATGGTCTTTGAATGTACCTTTAATTATTTGGTGCAACAGATCGGGTGCCAACAGTTCGTGGATGTCAGCCCTCGGAAAATGGGTTGGGAATGGCTGGTTGCAAATGTTTATAAGAGAATAACATTTGATTCAAGAAAACCTCATGATAACATCACTAACTACCCCATATCCGTTCCACAGGCCCCTGATGTTGTCTGAATATGCTTTCCTTAGCATGTCAGTATGAGCATGCGTCCATGGTACAGATGATGGATCATTGTCCAAATTGGTGTGGTTTGATGTACATCTAGAGACACAGAATGATCAGACAGCACAGAGAATGAGCTTAAAAGACTCACTTAGGACACCAGCCCAAAACAACGCAGGCAAGGAGTGCTTGTTCAGGATAGTCTGCAATGTATGGACCAACTCCATATATAATGTGCCTGAAATGACCATCTCTGCATTGTGTCACTTGAGGTTTGGTCATGAAGGGCTTGAGGGGTAAAATATGGGTTAAAGATGTGTGGAGCAGTTGACATTGAAACCTGTGGAACTCAGTGCTATTTTGATTCTATTTATCAGCTGTTTTGATTTCAGTGATTCATATTTCATAGAACAGATTCAAACAAACCATACATACTTTTTGGAATGGCAAGAAACCCTACCACCACCAAGGCATTTCGGTGCACTTGCTGAACATGATTTTGGGCATTCCCAATTCCAGCGTAGAGTGGGTAGTATTCATTATGACCCATAGTGACAGAAACAGTTGTCTTGTCACTACCAAGGATCACAGGTGCAAACATTGCACCATGAGCTTCTGAATCTTTTGCAATTATATCCTATAATGCCGCATTAGAGTGTCGAATGAAATCCCAAAAAAAAAGTCATACCACTTGCTCCCATGCCCAATCCCCCAACATAAGATCACAGAACTGCCACATCCATGTTTGGCTGAATACTTGCTTTGGTGTATAATCCATCTTATTTCTGAAATTGTGATTGCCTATCTGGGATTCCATCACTAAAAGTGGGTCATGGTACCACACTTCATACGGTGTGGACATCCAATTTGGGGGATTATCAGGAACTTCACCATCATATGTAATAGCAAATGCCTGCCAGGGGACGTCTCCAGCCTCAGTTGCATCAATGACATTGTAGAAATCCCATGCATTAGCAAATGGTGGCTGCAGGTCATCATTGTCATCATATTGAGCCCACTGGTAGGCGGCCCAAATTTCCATTAACTCATCAATATGGTTACTTGACATCTGTTCCTTATGATACAAGAAGTAAGCAAGTTCAAAATCAGCCTGTAAGTCATAAGGCTCATAGTCATCTTGTCAGCACTCAGGAAATGGCAGAGGTGGTGTGCCTGGCAGTAAATCATAACCACCTTCGTCACATGGCTGACCTAGAGATGAATAAGAATCATTTCAAAAAGATCCATAAACAGCTCACTGTCAAGGTATGGGTGAATATGTATATTCAGTCTCCCTTTCTGCATCCATCGGATGTACCAGGGTGTGTCATAAGTTGGTATATTATTATGGGGTGCTGGAGTATGTGGTGGAAGGAAAACACTAGGAGTGGTGGTGGGAGGCCAAAATCTTGGTCTTGATAGAAAGGCCCAGAAGTATGGCTTGGGCTCTGAGGGGGCAGGGTAGAAGATGGTGGGTTAAAGGTGTTTGCAGAGTTCTTCAGGCAGGTGAACTTATGTGAGTAAGCCTCCTGGGGTCTTACACCAAAACTGAGAACAAAAGCAGCAATAAAAGCCACAAGGACAAAAGTGGATTCGCCTTGTGTTCTTTAAGGAAATTTCCTTCATCTCATCAATCAAGACAGTTCAGACTCTGACCAATATGTGTCGCCTGTTACTTCGCCCCTTGTGTCCACACCAGCTAACTCTTCTGCCCCATCTGCCACCAACTGGTATGATGAGCCTGGGCCCAGTGTAGGGCCTAATGACAGACCCACTTTTACATTTGGAGGTCTTCCATCAGATGAAGAAGAAGTTGGACCTCAGGATCCAAAGTTGGTCAATAAACACTGGGTGTGTTACCCATTACCATTTTAACTTCCACACAACTAATGTCTTGACCACCCACAGTCCATTACTAGGGTGCATGAAATACACACTAGTCCTTTACGCACCAAGGCCAAGGTCAGCTCACTCAATGTTCATGTTTGCAGAACTGCTTTCTGCATTGCCCTATGTCAAGCTCACTTACCTCATGTTCTCTTCCCCATCTTTTATCTTGCCAGTCAAGCCCTGCAAGATTCTCAGACAAACAAAGAGCCAAGACTTGCAGTTGCAAGGTCGTGGAAGATTGCTTTCAGACAGAACTTCCAAATAGTTAGTGTTGCAGGGACCTCCTGTAAGGAATGACCTTACCCTGCATCCAGAATGTGCCTGCCTGCGCTGTTCAAGAACATGCTGACATGCCCACTTTCACCTTCCCATTCACCTTCTCTTCTCTGTTGACATATCTCTGCTGGCATCTCTTTCTCTCATCTTTCATCCCTGGCTCCCGATCCTGTCTCATCTCAGCCTCTGCATCTGCTACAGCCCCTCTCAGATTGGCTCACATGTCAAATGCAAGCCCTCATCTCATTCCGTCCTTGTCGCAGCACCCATACAAATGGGCTCTCTCTCCCTTAAGTTCAGGACTCGCCCCTCCCTTCCACCTCACTTTCACCCTCACTGCCTCATCCTGCGCACGTCCTCACACAGCACTGCCCAAGTCCCGTGCCACCTGTCACAGGCCAACACAATTGGAGTAGAAGAATCTTTGTTCTTAGCTGTTGCACAGCCCATGCGCCCCCACCTTGTCTGTCTCTTTGAGTTTACCTTTCATCTATTATACCTCCTTTCACTTCCTTTCCATGCCACCACTTCGTCTGACACATTTTTGATATGACCCTTGTAGGCTTGAACTAAAGGTATATAAAAGACTTGTTTTCCCTTACTGCTAATACAGGATTCCTCGAGTGCACTCAGCACCGCCCTCACATTTCTCATCTGATCTCACAGAACATGTTCATGCCCTGTGTCTGCCTCAAGCCTTCCCCTTTCCCCCTTCCCCTTTTGCTTATCCTTTCTCTCCCCCTTCTTTACAGGTCTTTGGCTTCCCCTTGGACAACAATGCATCACTCATGTGCCATTCACTCGCACCAGGGGGGGGCTACTACATATGTCTTTCTGGCAATTACTTAGAAATAGCACTAGGTAACAAGGGTGACTGTTGAAAAAATGATACAGTACTAGCAGGCAACCAGATTATGTGTGACAAGTGTACAACAAGATGCAACAAGTCAAATTTGGCAAAAAAATGTGTTCAACTGTGAAGCCCATCATTCATTGACGTAAAAACCTCACCTTTTCTTTTCCCTCTCACCACACACCTCAACCTCTACAATGATAACCAGAGCTACTAATGCAAATAAGCATCCAGGGAGGGTGGTAATTAATGCTGGCAGAGTCCATCGTCCAAAGGAGGTAGTCCAAGCAGAGTGTACCTCTAGAGCTGCAGAAAAAGAAAAAATTACAGCCACAGAGAAAGAAGGTATTGATGAAGTTTCCAAGATTGAAAATGACGCAAGGAAGAAAAAGGGCCTCACTCATCAGCAAAGGAACAAGGTCACCATCCCAAGGGCAATGAGAGCAAGGAAACCAAGAGCCACAACTCCCATCGATCAAGGTAAACTATTGCCTCTAAACAAATGAAAGCTCACATTGACCTCCTAGGCTACTCAGACTCAGATTGTTATGGACTGCTGGACTATTTATGCTTACATCATTTTCTACTATATATAGTATTCGCTTTCTCATGGACTGGCAGGGAGCCCTTTCCACATCCATCCCTATACATTACCAAACCTCTATTATGCTTCACTGCCCTCCACTTTATGTCGTGTTGCCTTGGCTCATTACTAATACATTCAGACTAATATGCTGCCATGTTTCATAGTCTTACAGCCTCATGATGCCACTTAAACACGTCATTCAGCCTCTTAGTCATATGGGCTTAGTAGGATGCCATCTAAACATGTCATCACTTACTTAGTCATACATGCTTACTATCTTGTAGTCATATATGCTTAGTACAATGCTGTAGAGATACATCATCCCTTTACTTAGTCATATGTACTTACTGTACAGTAGCCACAGGGCCTATAAAAGCCCCCCAAAGCAAGACTCAAGCCTTAAGCTTAGTCTCTTGTATAATACAGGACTTTACAGTTCATCCCTTGTGAACTTAAGCTTAAGAACCATCAGAACCACCCTCTTGCACCTTAGAATGTACCCTAAGGCCTGCTAAATTGACTTAGAGCCACATTTGCTCTTCACTTTGAAACTCCAAACAACTCAGACAGAAAGACGCCATCTTTCCCACCCAGAACCCGAACCCAAAGGCTACTAGTAAAGGAACTCTAGTTGTCTATATGAACAAGTTGCATACTATGACCTCTGTAATACGTGCCACATACTACAACACACCAGTAGCAACCAGGAGCCACTCCTACAAGACACCAGAACCCCTTCCATTCACAACCTTAGTGTGAACACCAATGAACTAAGTGCAATACAAGACATCATTGCACCTCCAGACATCACTTCCTTGAAGTGATAACTGAACAGCTGGCACCACTACACGCCATTCAGAACCCACAGCTGTACAAAGGACAGAACTTCGAACCTTGAACCATACCAGAAACCAGACTTGGACAAGGCGTCCAAACTCCAAACCGAACCAAACCGAACTCAAACCCTCACACTAAGACACGTGACATCCTAGCGTGACATCAGACTAAGCTTACCAGAAAGCCAAGATGGCTATCCACTCGAACAACCCGATCCCTGCGCACAATACACATGTAATACTGTCAAGAGTATACAACAGTAGAACCAACACCTATTACTACCCACGATATCCACCACCATGGACGAATTTGGAAGAGAACCTTACATCCATCCTAGAGCCTTCCCAGGAAGTACAAGGGTCCATGTCGACTGAAGATCAGAACCAAATCTCCCACCACATATCACTGGACAAAACATCCATTGGATTGTCCAAGGACCAAACAGAGGATACAACCTCGACATACCAAGTGAACACACCAGCACAATCTGAAGAGTACCAGTTGAATTTATTCAAGGACATTGGTACACCCTCACCAGAGATGTTGACAACCTTTATTGGGCCTATGACCAAGACAGAATCAACTACGGAGCAGCAGGAACAGGCTACCCATTAATAGACAATCCTTACCACCCAGACTACCATCCCTTTCGCATCACATTAACCCCAGCAACTACTGCAAGAGAAGAACTTGCAGAACCACAAGTTGAAAGAACACAAACCCCCAGAGCCACTGATCTACACTCACCAAGGGTTTCACAACACACAGAAGATGACTCAGATGATGAAGCAGAACAAGGATCAGACCATCACTCTGATCATCAACCTCACACACCAGAAGAAGCTGATCCACCAACGTACCATAAGAAACACCCCAGCACCACGTGCAACTTGAAGCCCCACAACCACCAGCATAAGAACCACCTCTACCAGCAGACGTAGAACAACTAGGTGAACAAATAAACCTCCTAGCCCTTTACACTGGACCACCAATCCAAGTAATAGCCCCCGATCAACAAGAACACTTGTTACCACCTCAACAACCAATACAAATCTTTATGGCAAATGTACCACCACCACAACAACCCCAGCAGCCAGTCGTGAATCGCTCACTGACACAGTAACACCCACAGACAATAGATGTGAAGCCACCTCCTCCATTTGGCCCTGCCCTGGAGGTTTGCCCTGGCCCCTCAACTCCGCTCTGGCCATCTCAACACCCATCCACGTGAGCCATGCATTGACCATGGCCCTGTGACTCACTCCATTCATGTCGCAGCGCTCAGCCCAGCAGATCCTTTCATCCTCTCATTGCCTTGCTCCCCTCGTGTCGCCTTTCAAGAATCGTCTATGTCATGGTGGACTATTGGGATGCTTACGCTTACTAATCTTCTTGCCTTATACATACATATTTCCCACAGTCTGGCTAGAGTCGTCACCACTTCCCCCTCCTTACCTTACACTACTGCTATTACACTCTTGCTGATCCCTTCTGCTGTTGTGTTGCCTTGGCTCATTACTAAACTACTTACACTAATATGCTGACGGTTTTCATGGCCTTACTGCCGCTGAAACACATCAGGCACTGCCAAAGACTCCGCTTAAATAGTTGTGTATAAATACGCTCATAGAAGGGGACCAAAGCCCTAAGCTTGGTCTCTTGTGAATCTTAGACATTCTCAGAGCAACCCTCTAAGTGATCTGAAGCTTCCCAGCCCCTTTCCCCTCCCACTTGCGCCCTAGAACATACCCTAGGGTCTGCTAAGTGACTTAGTGACGCGTTTCACTTAATCTACCATATATAGTAAACTGAGTCCCGATTGGGAACTCTTCGAACTCCGACACATACGTTAAGCACTCAGAAAGGCGTTGCCTTTCTTCGCTCCAGACAGACGAAGGTCACTGAGTAATGGACTTCTCAGTGCTCTATAGAATCACCCTATCTGCACCAGAACCCCCAGCAGGAAGGAGCAGCTCCTTCCATTCACAACCTTAGTGGCATACCAATGAACTAAGTGCAATACAAGGCGTATCTGCACTCCAGACATCCCTTCCTTTGGATACACGTCTTAAGTATCCAAATTGACTCCTTTCACATCTAGATCCCCTTCCTCCTTCAGGAGATAGGGAATGACAGCAGCCAGCACCGCCACTACCTACAGCCGTTCTAACAAGGCATTAGAACTCCACAGAAGACGACCAAGACAACGGTCACCGACGCAGATATCATCCTACAGATACAACAGAAGGACAGAGACAGGCCAGACCCCCTACCCCTCATACAAAGAGAACGAGCAGCCAAGAAGGTTGCCAGACAGAAATATCACAGAACTGCCACGCTCAGTCCAGCATGACAGTCTAACTGCCATTCCTCATGTTGCTGGCCTCACCCCAGCCGCCTCCGATGCCACTTGACCTTTGTTCAAGTGGAGCTGTGCAGACCACGTCACCTGACTTCATCAGCCCCATGTCATTGCCGGTCAAACTGATTGGAGAGTTGGAGTTGGACCCTGGCTCCAGTTTCCATATAGCTTGTGCACCCTGCTGTCTTTTTCCTTCATTTCCCTTTGTTGCTTCTCTGGGTTGGACCTCATATGATACATCTTGGATGGCCACTTTAGCTACAAGTCTGGATGTATATAAACTCACCCTTTTTGATTGCTGCAAATGTAGACCCATTGAGCACAGCTGTGCCCTCTTCTCCTCTACCTTTCTTGTGTACCTCTGAAAGCTCCACAGAACACATCTGTGCTACATGGGGTTCTGTACCCCGAGGTGCATGTTAATGGAAGTGGGAAAAAAAGGCATCATATGTTCCAGAATGCCATGATATGTTTCAAAAAGTCAATAAAAAGTCACTGTACATTCAAAAAGTCATTATATGTTGCAGAAAGTCATTCTATACTCAAAAAAGTCATTCTATGCTCAAAAAAGTCATTCCATGCTTTAACAAAGTCATAATAGTTGGGAGAAAGTACATGTTATTTTATAAAAGATAAAGTACAGAAAGGACAAAGAAAGACACATTTGAAAAGACAAAGTATGAAAAGGCACAAATAAGACAATTTCAAAAAGACAAAGTACTGACACTTTTCCTGATGCCTGGACAGTACAAGAGGCACTTATTGCTCCAGGACAATTATGGACTTAGTAAGCACATGTCAGCACATAGACTGCATAGACACCTATGGATGTACAGTACCCTAGAACAATGTGATTATGCCCTTATCACTGATCTAAGAACTCTCTTTTGTCAACTGACCCAATTATTGTATGATTGAACTGTTTCAGGTTGACACTTTACCTACTGTCCTTACAATCATGTAGTTACATTCATATATGGACCTTTTAGACTAGTTCTACACTTATGCATACACATTCTGAGGGCTCAGGGTATGTGCAGACTCATTGGACTTGCCCAAATATAGAATATAGTGTATAAGTGATATTGTGGATGCCTGTACTCACCCCTTAAGGGTTTATGGACATATGTAGACCATAGGGACTATAAATACATCCTTGGGAGTGAGCAAGATGTCTCATCTCCTACAGAGTTATCTTCTCTGTTTGAAACTCCTCTTCAGCTGCACTTCATCATCTATCACATGTACTGTACAATCTCAAGCTAATGCAATCACAGGGAAATGCTATCATATGCACATCAACTTCCACTTCAAACTCCATGGCTGGTTCTAGAACTTATGGGAGCATGAGGGCTAGGCCCTCACTCCAGGCTGGTTACACATTGGACTGTTTCAAATTAGGATATAGTATGTATGTGATATTGTGGAACTATATACACCCCTTAAAGCTGACAGCATTATGCACCTAGATGGTGGTACCTCATGTTCAGAGAGCTCTGGCAGGTGATTGTATAGTGCTTTGAATGGCATCTTGCCATTAAGGGCATGCATGGCTGTCCTGTTTTTCAGCCATATTACATGCCTCAATGCCTTACCCAACAGTGACTTGGGTAGCCCACTTAAGTAATTCTGTAACTAACCCTGTGACTTCACATAGCATGTTTGAAGTCTGACAAATCCAACAGGTTGGTGAATCATGTGTCCACAAATGAAGGATTGGCATGTGTGTAGCTACATCTTCAGTATAAAATAATTAGATTAAAATATATTGATTATTTTAAAAAATATGTCAGCCAAAATGTATAGATTGTGGATGAGCAGCATGGATGTAACCAGCTAGAAGGGATGGTAAGGCATCACACTTCTGTAAGTTCAAGAACTGGCCATGTATACATCATAGTGGAGTATCTGTGCATGTGATAGTCTTAGTTCTGTGTTCTTATCATTGATAGGATAGTAAGCTGAGTCTCCTGTCTCAAATTCTAGCATTGCTTTTGTCTAGCCTACTAGGGTTGTCATGCTGGACTGAGTGTGGTGGTTCTGTTGATGTTTCTGTCTGGCAGCTCTCTTGGCTGCTCATTCCCTCTGTCTGGAAGTTAGTTTGTCTGTTCTATCCCTCTGCTATAAGTATAGGATGATATCTGCATCAGTGACCGTCATCTTGGTTGTCTTCTGTGGAGTTCTAATGCCTTGTTAGAATGGCTGTTGGTAGTGGCAGTGCTGGCTGTTTTGTCCTCTGTTTCCTGAAGGAGGAAGGGGATCTAGGTGTGCAGAAGTCAATTTGGATACTCAAGAAGCATATTGTCAAGTTGATGCTGAGGAAGGAATGTCTGGAGTGCTGATACACCTTGTATTGCACTTAGTTCATTGGTATGCCACTAAGGTTATGAATGGAAGGAGCTGCTCCTTGGTTCTGGGTTGCTAGTGCAGAGGGGTGGTTCTATAGAGCACTGAGAGGTCCATTACTCAGTGACCTTCATCTGTTTGAAGTGAAGAAAGGCAATGCCTTTCTGAGCACTTAACATATGTGTCAGAGTTTGAAGAGTTCCCAATTGGGACTCAGTTTACTATATATGGTAGATTAAGTGAAATGTGTCACTAAGTTGCTTAGCAGACCCTAAGGTACATTCTAGGGTGCAAGTGGAAAGGGGAAGAGGGTTTCTAAGCTCAAGATCACTTGGAGGGTTGCTCTGAGAAGTCTATAATTCACAAGAGACCAAGCTTAAGGCTTTGGTCCAGTTCTAAGAGCGTATTTATACATGGCTATTTAAGTGGAGTTTTGGCAGCAGTTGACATGTTTCAGTGGCAGTAAGGCCATGAAAACCATTGGCAGATTAGTGTAAGTACTTAAGTAAGTAGCCAAGGCAACACAACAGCAGTCTGGGGTGGCAAGAGTGTAATAGAAGGTATGTAAAGTAGGGTGGGGGAAGTGATGATGACTCTGGCCGGACCATGAGAAATATGTACATATATGGACAAAAGATTAGTAAGCATAAGCATCCCAACTGTCCACCATAACAAGGGTGGCCTCTAGGACTTTTTTTTTTCAAATCCATTACCATGCACCTCAGGGTACAGAACCCCACATAGCACTTTCTATACCATGTAATCTACTTTGAATGTACTTTATATATGTCTGCTGGAAATGTACACCTCCTTTGACACTTGGTCAACATCGTGTAGTGCAGGAGAAGGGGGGAGTTGGGCGTGGGGGTATAGGGGTCATGCTGGGAGGTGGGTGTGTGGGTTTGCCTTCTTGCTGTCCAGCCCTTGTCTGATGGATGGCATGCATTGTGAACTGACATGTGCTTTCACCTCTACAAGGAGTGGTAGTTTTAAGGTGGTGGGAGGGAGAGGTGGGGTGATGTGTGATAGAGGGGTAGGAGGGTGAAGGTGGGTTGAGGTGAGATGTGGTATGGTCTCATTGTGGCTTGTTATTGAAGTGTTTTGTGGCCTCTATGTAGACTGCTAATGGTACCATTGCTTCCTTGTCTCCCAGTAGATTTTCCAGCATCAGCTCCTTATTTCTCTTTCTTAGCCTCTTCTCCAAGACCCATCTTTCATAGGCATAACCTGGGCACATTAACAGGAAGTGCTCAACAGTTTCAGAGCTGGCGCCGCATGAGGGGCACCTTGCACTGTCAACCTTGTTAATTTTTGCCAAGTACTTGTTAAGTGGTACATGGGAAATACAGAGTTGTGTGACAAGGCTGGCCAATCTATGTGAGATGTTAGTTGTGCTGATCACTTGGAGGAAATGTACAGATGGTGTTTGGCCATCTATCTTGAGTGCTGCTTGACCCCTCTCCAATCTCTTCCATTCTCTTTCCCATCAGGTTTTGAGTTCTGCTTTGTTTCCCTGTATGATTGCTGATGGATTGATGGTGAGTGGGTGCTTCAGAAGGTACAGTAGGAGTGCCTTGTCTGATGAGCAGCCTCCTGCTGCTTTCTTAGCCTCTTTGTCTGCTTTCTCATTACCTCTGATTCCTGTGTGGCCTGCCATCCATCTAAGTGTGAGTGGGTGTTTCTTGTGTCCCTTTTTGTTCTGGAGTATGTTGGCCTGGTCCAGAGCTTCCCTTGCTATACTGTGTGTGGGGCCTGTGAGATCCAATTCAAAGGCTCTCAGCGCTGCTTGGTTGTCCGCCCCTTTTGCAATGGGGACACTTGTTGCTTTTTCAGTTTTGATCAGGTGTATGGCTAGCAGGATACCTGTTAGTTCAGCTTCGTGTACAGTGTGCTCACCTTTGGGTCCTAAGTGGTAATGTAGGGTGCAGTCTGGTTTCCCTGCTCATGTTAGCACCGCTGCAGCACCTACCTTCCCTTCAATTGCCAAGCTGTCTGCAAAAACTTGTATTGGCTCCATCACTGTTAGTGCTTGCTCTTTCAAGGCCTTCTTATTTTCTGGGATGTTTAGAGTAAATGGAATTTTACCTCTGTGTGCCAGGTTTCTTGGTGCCATTGGGATCTTCTCTACTTCTCTTGGGTTGTGGGCGAAGTTTTTGAATAGTGAGTGCAGTGGCGAGCGGTGCTTTCTTACTTGCTGTTTCCAGCATCTCTTTACTGGGGTGTGTAGAGGGTGCTTCGGTGGTACCAATGCTAAGCACACTGCTGCTCGAGTCCTCAGTTTCTCCACTGTGTGTATGGCTGGTTGGAGGTATGCACATGCATCCAGGGCATCTGTTGGTGAGGTGCTGAGCATGCCTGTGATAGCCAGCACACCGCTTCTCTGGATACTGGTTATCTTAGCTGTTACCTTAGCAGAACCCAGGTCCCTTGGTCCTGGGTGGTCACCTTGTGATGGGTTGCACCAGATATCCACACTGTAGAGGATCCTAGGCAATGCTACACCTGTGTAGAGTCATCTGGCATACTTAGGGGTGATTCCCCAAGAAGGCCTTGTGACTCTTCTGATTTGTGCCACCCATTTAGATCCTTTTTCAATTGCATAGCTGTGGTGTGCTTTCCTTTCCAGGTGTTGGTTGACCATTATACCTAGATACTTTGTCGCTTCAGCCAGTTCGATTGTAATGCCTGGGAGCACTAGCAGCTGGTGTTCACTTTTATTGCACCTGTGGGCAAAGTCTATCAGCACAAGTTTAGATAATTCAAGTTGGGAGTTGTGGGAGGTGGACCACTCAAGTACCCCTCTTTCTCTTGTTAGTATATTGTTAGCATCTGGTGCGTTACTGTGAAGTCCACCCCAGCTGCCATTACCAGGGCATTGTTTACATATGCGATTGCATTTTCCTTTGGTTGCGATGTGATGTCTAGGATGTCAGCATTGTAATACTAATACAGTACCATTGACAATGGGTCTCCCTGCCCTATTCCATTGTCTATTTTGATTGCTTTGGATGTGTAGTTGTCAAATTTGAGGTATGTTGTTCTGCCTCTTAACATACCTTCTACAAAGTTTACATACCTTCTTGGTATTCTCTATTTCAGCAGATTGTGTATTAGTTGTTTGGGTACGGTGTTTGGGAATGCTCCTTCCACATCTAGGAAGAGCACTGAGACGACGTTCTTTCGGCGCCATTCACCTTTGATAGTATGTGCTAGTAGATGCACTGCATCTGTGGTTGTGTGTCCCAGTCTTCCTCTGAAGTGGTGGGCCAGGAGTAGGTCATGTTGCTCACTGTAGAATGTCAGTTGGTCCGCTACCGCAGCTATGAGCACCTTCCACATGGTGCATAGTAGAGCTATTGGGTGGTAAGCTTTGGGTGTGTCATAGTAAGGTTTACCTGGTTTTTGTAACACCACTGTTGTGAATCTTTTCCAGGGTAGGTACTGTAGCCCTTTTTCAAGTATGGCCTTGTAGATAGCAAGGAGTCTGTCTATTAGCAGGTCAGTGCATCTTGTTAGTACTATGTTGGGGATACTGTCTGGCCCCGGTCCCTTGAAGGGCTTGAGCTTTTGGAGGTGGTGGAGGATCTGGTCCTTTGAGATGGTGTCTGCTTTGCTACACGCTTTGGGGTATGCATAGCCTTTGGGGATACCTATGTCTGCTGGTTTGAGGGGGAAGAAGGTTTTGGCAAGTATTTGTGATTTCTCTATGTTAGTAGACACCGTTTTTTCTTCGTTACCTTGTTTGTATTTCAAAGCTGGTATTCTAGACTTAGCTCTGTCCGTAGTGGGGGTGGAGATGACTTTGTGTATTGTCCAAATGTCCAGGTCTTCCACCTGTTTGAGCCAGTCTTGCCAGTGATTGTGCTTTGTTTTCTCAAGCATCCATTGATATAACTTGGTGGCATCTTTATGCTTCTTGTGCACCTGGTGGAGGGTGTCAGCTCTTCACTTGTAAGATTGCCTACCTAAAATGATCATCTGCTTGTGCATTTGCATGAGTTCCCTTGTCCACCAGTGCTTGGACTTGGAGCACAATTTGGTTTTGGGCACTTTGGATTCTATTGCTGTCTGTAAAATTGTTGTCAGTTCATCGCAGCACTTATCTAGGTGATAGCTGGTCTTCAGCTATGAGTGGAATGTCCACACTGCTTGCAGAAAATAGAAAGCATGCCATGAGTCTCCCTCTGGGATGACAACTAAGGTCACAAAAGCCTGTATACTCCTAGTCAAGGACTAGACAGGGACAAGACAAGAGACTTGACTTAGGGAGCCCTTGCCTAAGCACCTAAGGCACTTATATACATGATAGGCCCAAGGCCTAGATCTTAGTCCAAATTAGTACAGTACAGTAATTGTACAGTAAGCATAGTATAGTAAGCTGAGCAATCCACTCACCAAGCAGTAATCTGAAGATAGCGCACTTACTAAAGTGCTGACTGATACCTTAGCAATACTAAAGGACTTCCCAAGCCCTTACTCATCACTTCTGACTAACCATTAGTCAAGCACAGTCATAGTGCTTACTCAAGTGTCTTAGCTTCATCATCCTGCCTTGCAGGCATCCTACTAGGCATTGTCCATGCTGTATTGTGTGCGCCAGCCTGAACGGCATCACCAGGCCATGCTCCTGAATCCTGTTCTGAACATCCATGAGCCATATGTACCTCCTCATTTCCTAACAATCTGCCCTCCAGAGTCTCACCACACTCTATCCTTGGGCCCCACTGACCCTCACAGGATGTCCCTGCAGTTCTCTAGCTTGCCAGCTAGCCACACCGTGACATCACCCTCTTGCTAGATTGAGAGGCCACCCCATGGCTGAGGGCTGCCTCCAGGTCTTGAGTGCGTTGATGAACAGCCTCCATTGCTTCACAGAGTGACCATTTGCTGGGGTGGGGGTGATAAGTGGCCTTGACAGGTCTGCATTGTGAGGGGTAGAAGTGGGGGATGTTGTGGTGGCTGACAATGCAGGCCACCCCATGTGCGCAGACCTTCCATGGGTCAAAGTTGGTGTCGATGTTCTCCAGAGCCTTGAAGCTCTGGATGGCCTTGCAGGGGATCCAGTAGTGGCTACACCTGTGATAGGCACAGTAGGGGGCGCGATTCTGAGGGGAGGACATGGGGACTTAGCTTTTGGTTTTTCTCTCTCAATTCTCCTTCTGCCCCACTTTATTGTTCAAGCTTTCTTTGGTACTTCCTGACACGTGTCCACTTTGTGTGGGGTCACAATAAGGTCCGTGCTTGTGGATTTGGTAAGGGTGTGCCCAGATGCAGAATACTCCATAGGGGCAAGTGGCAGACAGGAACCAGATGTTCCCTGTGTGGTCTCTTGGCCAGTCTGCCCAGAATTCATCATTGAGCTGAGGTGTGCACATAGAAATTTAGCTAGCATGACGTGGGTGTGCATGTGGGGTTGAGGTTCTCTCTCCAAAGGGTGCCTCCTATGATAAGCCTTGACCAATGTGTCCACGAATACTTGATCAGCTGGCTCCCATGTGTCATCTGCTGCTGAATAACATTGCCAGTGCATGAGATATTGTAGTTTCTTTTGCTGCCCATGGAAGCAATGACTGATGATTTGTTCCACCTCATACTCTTCTTGGTCATCTATCATTTCTGGTGGTGGGTGTTGATAGTTTGTCCCGTGTTCCATGGTTTCTTTGTAAGGGGTGAGTAGTGATGCATGGAACACTGGGTGGATGGTCCAGGCGATGGGTAGTTCTAGCTTGTATGTGACCAGGGAGACTTGTTTGAGGATTCTGAAGGGGCCATGTCGTTTAGGGGCCAGTTTCACAGATTGGTAGGGGAGTGTGAGATGCTTAGCTTCGAGCCATACTTGCTCTCCTTCCATATACTGTGCATGCAGTGTGGTTTGCACAGTCCTGTTGAGGGCTTGTACCACAGCGCTTTGATGTTCCTTGATGAGATTTTGTCTATCTTCAGCAGCTGCATTATTCATCTTGGGGACTACAGCTTTGGCTGTGGCTGGTGCATATCCTAGTAGAACTTCATGAGGACTCAGCTTCATAGTGGCATTTGGCCATTTGTTATGCATAAAGGATGCAATAGGGAGCCATTTGTCCCAGTCATCTTGCCGTGCTGTCATATATAGTCGCAGATATTGCTCCACCCACTGATTTTTGCATTTGGACAGGCCATCTGTTTGTGGATGGAATGCTGTACTGATGTTTCACTCAATGCTAAGCTTTGAGGTGATAGCGGTGGCAAAATGTGATGTGAAGCGAAGATCCCTATCCGAAATCATCTTTGAGGGTATGCCAAACCATAGGAATATATGCTGAAGGTATAACTTAGCTATTCCTTTGCCTGTGATTGTCATGTTGCAGGGGATAAAGATGGCTGCTCTGGAGCATCCTTGATTGATGATAGTGAGGATTGAATCTTTCCTGTTGGACATGGGGAGTTGGGTGATGAGGTCTATTGCAATTGTGTTGAATGGTTGTTCGCTTGGGTCCCCTGGGATGTGATAGAGGGGTGTCTTCAACTTTGAGGTGTGTATCTTGTTTTGTTGACACACGGTGCATCCTCTAACATATTCTTCAATCCATGTGCTCATCCCCAGCCACCAGTAGTGCTGGGACATTAACGTGATTGTGTTATCTCTTCCTGAGTGCCCTGCAGTTGGTGAATCATGATATTGTGCTAAGATGTTGCATCTTAGCTGTTGGTTTGGGGGTACCACCCATTTGTTGTCCTTCATGTATCCATCAGGAAGTTTGCAGACTCCTTTCGTGTTACACCATTCTTCCATCATTGTGTGGACTGCTTCTTGTGCTTCGATCACTTGTCTTTGGGTCACACGTGGTGTGGCTATCATCATTTTGATGAACAGTTCTGGAGCGATGAGTGTTACTTGTTCATTGTCTCATTCTCCCTTGTCCACACCTGGGGGTCATGATAGCATGTCGGGTGTGGTGTGGATCTTTCTGGGGACGTGTTTGAAGATAAGATTGAAGTCTTGAAGGTCTGAGAACCATTGCATGACTTGTCTGTTGACCTTTCTGGGTGATTTCCAGTGTAGCAGGTTAGCATGGTTGGTGAGAATGGTAACAGGAATTTCCATAGCTGCTAGATGAGGTCTGTACTTCATGAGTGGTATGTATACCCCTAAGAATTCTTGTTCATATATGTTGTAGTTGCGCTGGGTTGGGGTGAATGTGGCTGAATAATATGCCACCAGGCAGAGCATGGGTTTTTGAGTGTGGGGATTGATTTCTCCCTCCTGTGAGAGTACAGCACCCATGCCATATGCTGAGGCATCAGTGGCAAGGAAGAATGTGGGGTGTAGTTGGGTTCATGTAGGATGGGGCAGCTGCACATAAGGGTCTTTAGTCTTTTGAATGCTGCTTTGCACTCAGGTATCCATCGAAACACCACATTCTTCTTTGTCAGTTGGATAAGTGGTCACACTATGTTTGAGTAGTTGGGGACAAAATTGCAGTAGAATCCAGTGAATCCTAAGAATGCACATACATCGGTGACATTCTGTGGGGGTGCCCAGTCTGCTATGCCCTTAAGCTTAGCTGGGTCCATTTGCACTGTGCCATCTTTGAGCACCACTCCTAAGAATTTGATCCTTTGTTGCTTGAAGGCACACTTCTCTGGTTTGAGGTATAGGTTGTGTAATCATAATTTCTCTAGTGTGCAGTGGACACATTCTTTGTGGAACTTGTCATTGTCTTTGGTAGCAATCAGTATGTTGTCCATATACACAATCAGTCATCCTTCTGCCATCTCTTGGGCAAATATGGCATTCATCATAGTTTGGAAGGTAGCTGGCAAGTTGGTTAGTCCAAAGAACATGACTGTGGGTTCGAACAGCCCTTGGTTTGTGATGAATGCAGCTTTCCATTCATCTCCTTTCTTGATATATATGTTATTGTAGCCCCATCATACATCAAATTTAGTGAAGAGCTTTGTGCCTTGTACCTTCACAATAAACTCAGGTATGAGTGGTAGGGGGTAACAGTTCTTGATGGTCCACTTGTTAAGACATCAGTAATCCTGTACTGGCTGTAGCTTTCCATCCTTCTTTTTGATGAAGAAGAAAGGTGCAGTGTAAGGGCTCTTTGATGGTTTGATGTACCCTTTTGCTTGTTGTTCCTTGACAAATTCCAACAGCACCTTCTGCTTGTCTTGTGTTAACTGGTACACCTTCCCAGGGATGGTTGCTGGGGCATTGGGTTTGAGTTTGATAGCGTGATCCCATATTCTAGATTCTGGAGAGCATTGTGTGGCTTCTTCACTGAAGACATGGTGATGTTGATGATACTTAGCTGGTATCTCTTTGCTTCCTTTCTGTGATCCCACCACTTCTGCCAGTTTAGAAGCCATCATCTGCTTTTTATTCACATTTGATGCTCCTTCTGATATCTGGATCTTTGCTATATAAAGCAATCCATTTGAAGGTGTATATGGGTGTGCAACTGTCTGTCTTCCAGCTGGTGTGATATCACACACTCCTATGTGGGTCTTTGGTCTTTCAGGTAGTCAGATAATGTCATGCTGGACTGAGCATGGCGGTTCTGTCAATGTTTCTGTCTGGCAGCCTCCTTGGCTGCTCATTCTCTTTGTATGAGGGGTAGGGCATCTGGCCTATCTCTGTCCTTCTGCTGTATGCGTAGGATGATATCTGCATCAGTGACCATCATCTTGGTCGTCTTCTGTGGAGTTCTAATGCCTTGTTAGAATGGCTGTGGGTAGTGGCAGTGTTGGCTGCTGTCATTCCCTATCTCCTGAAGGAGGAAGGGGATCTAGATGTGAAGGAGTCAATTTGGATACTTAAGATGCGTATCCAAAGGAAGGGATGTCTAAAGTGCTGATACGCCTTATATTGCACTTAGTTCGTTGGTATGCCACTAAGGTTGTGAATGGAAGGAGCTGCTCCTTCCTGCTGGGTGTCTGGTGCAGATAGGGTGATTCTATAGAGCACTGAGAGGTCCATTACTCAGTGACCTTCGTCTGTCTGAAGCGAAGAAAGGCAATGCCTTTCTGAGCGCTTAATGTATGTGTCGGAGATCAAAGAGTTCCCAATCAGGACTCAGTTTACTATATATGGTAGATTAAGTGAAATGCCTCACTAAGTCGCTTAGCAGACCCTAGGGTACATTCTAGGGCACAAGTGGGAGGGGAAAGGGGCTGTGAAGCTTCAGATCACTTGGAGGATTGCTCTGAGAATGTCTAGGATTCACAAGAGACCAAGCTTAGGGCTTTGGTCCCCTTCTATGAGCGTATTTATGTACAGGTATTTAAGCAGAGTCTCCGGCAGCGATTGATGCATTTCAGCGGCAGTAAGGCCACGGAAACCATCGGCATATTAGTGTAAGTACTTTGGTAAGGAGCCGAGGCAACACAACAGCAGAATGGGGCAGCAGGAGTGTAATAGAGGGTGAGTAAAGTAAGGTGGGGGAGGTGATGACAACTCCAGCTGGACCGTGAGAAATTCATACACATATAGACAAAATATTAGTAATCAAGAGTGTGCCAATAGTCCACCATGACAGATAATGAGAGGAAGTTGTTCAGCATCAATCCACCCTCGAGCCCAGTTGATATTTGGCTGTGTGGTGGCAAACCAGGGATATCCTAGAATGATCTTTTGCTCATCTATATCAGTGAGGAAGAAACATAGCTTGGTCATTTGCTGCCCTGTCTGCATCTCCAGGTCGGTGTAGTGACTGATGTGTCCATTCTTGTTAGGTGTCCCATCCACATTGAACACAGGTCTCTTATGAGCAAGTTGTTTGAGGGGTAGCTTCAGTTGTTGGACATATGCTTCGTTAATAAAGTTCTCTGTGGCGCCTGAGTCCAAGAGAGCAATGGCATCATCTCTTCAGTGCATCAAATGGATGAAGGTACATAGCTGCATAGACTTCCTGATGGAAAGATAAATGCTCTTGCTGTTGCTCCTCCTTCTCCAGACTGATCATATCATACCATCATATGGCATGCGGTGGGTCATGCACAAGCAGTTCAATGCTTGTCGCAGTCTTTGATTGCTAGGTTTTCTAGTTGACTACACAGATCATCAATGGAAGGGGTAGTTATTTCACTTAATGATGGGTTTTCCTCTCTTTCCTGTGCGTTCAACTCTGTAGTCTCACTGTCAGGTGATGGTGAGGAGTATACACCTGGGTGTGCTTCAAATAGCCAGCCCTCTTCCTCTAATGGCCTTTCCAATCTGGCTTTCTGCTTCTTCAATGCCTGCTTCACTTTCTTTTGTTGTTTACACTTCCTTGCCATGTCTTCTCGGGACTGTCGACCATCAGGTCATTGGGGAGATAGAACCCCCTGCTGTTGACCTTGCATGTCCATCCATCCACTCCTTTTTGACTGTTGGAGTCGGTGGAGGATCTTCTGTGTACCAATGATGTGGACAGCTTTGTCCTTGGCTTGTTCATATGTCTGAAACTTCTGTGGCATCTTTCATTTGACTGCACCTGTGAGCCCTTCAATGAAGCATTGTACATGTTCCATTCCTTTCAGCGGTCACTTCTGGTTATCATAAGCTCGCTCAAAGTTGGAGATATACTCAGCAATATAAGGCCATTTCATTTCCACCTTGGCGATGGTCTGCCATTGTCCTTTTGGCACGAATTGTTCCCAGAATGCCTCTGCAAAGGCTTCTCCTGTTCTCGGATCGCTGGGGTCCTGGATCTCCAACCAGTCTAACATCTGGTTGACCCATTGGTCAACATCTTCTCCTCTCATGTGTGTGAGGGTGAGTGCCACTCTGGCAGTAGTTGATGCTAGTTTTGGCTCATCATTGTGAGCTAGAAAGTAAGCAGTGCATTGCTGGATAAAGTCCTCAGCTTTGGATGGATCTCCCTTGAATGTCTCTGGCAGCTTTACTTCTGCTGCATCTGCATGTTCTTGTTTCTGTCATTGTTCTTCAGCCTCTTCTCAGAGGACTTCCTGACACATATACTGCAGTACTGCTGATGGGAGCATCGCGTCTTCTTTTCTTGGGGAGTCGTGGATGGATAAGAAGTTGAGTCTAATGTCACCAGCATAGACTGTGACTGTGATAGCTGGTCTTCAGCTATGAGTGGAACATCCACACTGCTTGCGGAAGATAGAAAGCACGCCATGAGTCTCCCCCTGGGACAACAACTAAGGTCACAAAAGCCTGTATACTCCTAGTCAAGGCCTGGACAGGGACAGGACAAGAGACTTGACTTAGGGAGCCCTTGCCTAAGCACCTAAGGCGCTTATATACACGATAGGCCCAAGGCCTAGATCTTAGTCCAAATTAGTACAGTACAGTAATTGTACAGTAAGCGTAGTATAGTAAGCTGAGCAATCCGCTCACCAAGCAGTAATCTGAAGATAGTGCACTTACTAAAGTGCTGACTGATACCTTAGCAATACTAAAGGACTTCCCAAGCCCTTACTCATCACTTCTGACTAACCATTAGTCAAGCACAGTCATAGTGCTTACTCAAGTGTCTTAGCTTCGTCATCCTGCCTTGCAGGCATCCTACTAAGCATTGTCCATGCTGTATCATGTGCGCCAGCCTGAACAGCATCACTGGGCTGTGCTCCCAAATCCTGTTCCAAATGTCCATGAGCCATACATACCTCCTCGTTTCCTAATGATCTGCCCTCCAGAGTTTGCCAGACTCTATCCTTGGGCCCTGCTGACCCTCACAGGATGTCCCCATGGTTCTCTAGCTTGCCAGCTAGCTGCACTGTGACACCGGTTGTGTTTTCGGCCATTGAACTGTGGAAATGTTTAAGCATGTTTATCGTATTGTTGCTCTTACCATCATTGTATATGTTGACTATTAATAGTTTTCCCCTTGTTCCCTTGATGCTGAGGATGGTGACGCCGCCTGAGGGCAGATCAATCTGCTCCCAGGAGTCTGTGTGTATCGAGGCTCTAATGAGTGTTAGTGTTCTAGTATTACCTAGGTGTGTGCAGTGCATGGACGGATATATGGTTATCCAGTCCTTGGACGCGATCAACTGGTTGAATCCGTTTATTGCCGGTTCTTGTAGTGCTATTATGTCAATGTTATGCTTGGTTAGTATATTGTTACTCAGTAAGGTATGTTGGCTAGTTGGTGATTTGTTGACGTTCTGCTGCCAGATTGTGAGTTTTTCAGGGGTCCGTCCAGTCATTGAAACTGCCTGGACAGCTGTCCTGGTGACCCAGCAGATCCTCTACGTCTGCGTTGTCAGTGTGTTTGAATGCGCTGGAGTTACCTTCGTGTTCCGGGAGTTCGCCGTTCTCCCTTACACGTCCAAGTGGGATCGAGTTTGGTCCTGTTCTGTTGGGGGGAGCGTTTGATGCCTTCTCCTTACCTTTGCCCTTACTTCTGCTTCTGGTTTGTGCTTGGGCCTGGGTTTGCTTGGGGGCATTGCACATGCTACCGCTGGGGAGACTGTTGACCGCTAGATTAGGCGGGAAGCGCTTGTCTAGCGGGATCCTGTCTGGTCTGGATGTTAATGTCCAGTCCTGGTGAGTGGGGAAGTATGTCAGTGCATTCTCCGGGTATCTGTTGTTGTAGGCTTCGCAACGCCTTTTGAATTCTGGGCATTCTCTGTCCTAGCTTGGGTGGTACTCTGATCTGCACAACATGCAAAATACTTTACCCTTGATCTTGCAGTCGGCTGTGCGGTGGTTGTCTGTGCATGTGCCGCAAGTTTCCATGATTTCCTTGCAGTCTTGCACTTTGTGATCCCAACCTCTACATTTCATGCATTGTAGTGGCTCGTATTTTGATCTTTCTCCTCGGACTCGCACACTGCATATGTCCACTCCGTTGCGGATGGCTATGTCGGCTGTATCTGCTGCAGTGAATGTCAGTACTGCATGCGCGGAGGTTTGTCCCGGCCTCCTCCTTGCCGAGGGCTTAATCCAGCGGGCAGATCTGATGATACAGTTAGGGAGGCTGTTAGCTTCTTCTACTTCCCTGAGGTGGACTGAGTTGGTTGGGTCGAAGATGATCGGGACCCATTTGAACAGGACGTTGTAACGCCCTTCCCTTATGATTGCTCTGGGGGCAAACAATTCTAGGAAGCCGACTTCATTTGCGGGCTCACATAACCAGTCTGTGGCTTCCTTGGAGTTGAGCATCAGTAGGATTGCGCCATCTTTGGTTCTGGTGACGATTTCGACTGTGGTCGCCTCTGGGCGGAGGTGGTCGTCCATGTCTATCAGTGCCTTGTTTGCTTTTACCTTTAGCTCATCAAGACTTGTGTTAATAGTCGCAGCATCCTCTGTTGGGTTGCAATTGATTAGAATCTGCTTCACTCTTCTGTCTAGGTCACTGAGCAGCTTGGGGTCGGTAGCAGCTCTGTTTGGATTGGCTGCCTTGCTCAGCAGAGTGTCCCTGTATGACTTTGTGGTGTCTGCGATCCTGTCTACTGTATTGGTTACCTTTACCACTCTGATTTTGAGTCCCTTGGTGGTGGTCCCAAGGGCATTGGTGGATTTGTCCAGAGTTTCCGTTTTGGCTAGCAGTTTCATTTGCCCACCATAGATCTCTGGTAGCTTTTTATCGATCGCCGCATGCATGTTGTGTAGATCAGCTTTGAGGAGGTCGAGGCTGGGACTCACCGATTTTGGGGCTGCAGGAGTGCTTATCAGTTCCTTCCCTGCTAGCGTTTTGGATGCCTCCACTGCCATCTCTAGGTCCTTTGCCAGCTTTCCTTCGGGTTTGTGTTCGTGTACTATCTTTTCTAGCATTCTTAGAACTCTGAGTGCCGTGATGGCCCCTTTGGCGCCATCTTTGGGGGTATACATGGCATTTGTATCGACAGCTACTGCCGGTGCTGCCTCTGGTTGCACCTTTGAGCTTCCCTCTGTGTCCTGTGAGGGGGCCGAGGGAGCATCAGGTTTCTTGTTTCTGAGTTGCATAGCGTGACTGGTCTCTTTTGGTCGGGGCTGCGTCCCCTGTGTTGGACCTTTTATGGGCGGTCCTGCCATACCTAATGCTGCACCTGATATTTTATTTTATGGGTTTGGGTTCTTGTGTAGTTCAGTAAGGAGGTGAGTAGTTAGACTATGGTACTTTAACGATTTCCACTTTCTTTGGCAAGGGGTAAAGCCGCAGAGGTGGTGGTTACCAGAAAAGGAAGTCTGCCTCTAGGACATACTCTAGGGTGGTAACCCACTACTATAAGCCATTCTAAGACACTTCAGAGTCTTAGCTATCAATCTTCAACATCTACTGTATCTAGTGTTACATGCCAACACTCTTGGCAGTAACAATGCATGTAGGGGAATGCATTAAGACCTATTGAAACATGTCTCTTTAGCCCCCATGTCTTCCCCAATGTCATTGCCATTGCCCATGCTATCACAGCTCTAGAGGGCTATGCAGGGTACTCAGGGTTCTCAGGTGCTTTGGGGATCTGAGGGGTGTCCTCAGGTGGAGTTGGGCTAGGTGTCACACTGGTCCTAGTGTCTGTGATTAGGGATCAGCAGGGGTAACCCCTAGGTTGTCAAGGCTAGACCCCTACCCTTACCCTCTTATACCCCTACCCTCACATGAGGGTCTAAGGGTTTATTTTTAAAAACCTGGGGGTACACCAAGTGTCATGGTGGACTATGGGCATGCTCTTGATTACTAATATTTTGTCTATATGCATACAAATTTCTCATGGTCCGGCTAGAGTCGTCATCACCTCCCCCACCTTACTCTACTCACCCTCTATTACACTCCTGCTGCCCCATTCTGCTGTTGTGTTGCCTCGGCTCCTTACTAAAATACTTACACTAATATGCCAACAGTTTTCGTGGCCTTACTGCCACTGAAACACGTCAATCATTGCCGGAGACTCCACTTAAATACCTGTACATAAATACACTCATAGAAGGGGACCAAAGCCCTAAGCTTGGTCTCTTGTGAATCCTAGACATTCTCAGAGCAATCCTCCAAGTGATCTGAAGCTTCCCAGCCCCTTTCCCCTCCCACTTGCGCCCTAGAACGTACCCTAGGGTCTGCTAAGTGACTTAGTGAGGCGTTTCACTTAATCTACCATATATAGTAAACTGAGTCCTGATTGGAAACTCTTCGAACTCCAACACATACGTTAAGTGCTCAGAAAGGTGTTGCCTTTCTTCGCTTCAGACAGATAAAGGTCACTGAGTAATGGACCTCTCAGTGCTCTATAGAACCACCCCATCTGCACCAGAAACCCAGCAGGAAGGAGCAGCTCCTTCCATTCATGATCTTAGTGGCATACCAATGAACTAAGTGCAATATAAGGCATATCAGCACTTCAGACATCCCTTCCTTTGGATATGTGTCTTAAGTATCCAAATTGACTCCTTCACACCTAGATCCCCTTCCTCCTTCAGGAGATAGAGGACAACAGCAGCCAGCACCGCCACTACCCACAGCCATTCTAACAAGGCGTTAGAACTCCACAGAAGATGACCAAGACAACAGTCACCGATGCAGATATCATCCTACGCATACAACAGAGGGACAGAGACAGGCCAGATGACCTAACCCCCAGACAAAGAGAACAAGCAGCCAAGGAGGCTACCAGACAGAAACATCGACAGAACCCCACGCTCAGTCCAGTGTGACATTAGACCAAGCTTATCAGTCAACATGGAAGAATTCTGAAGAGAACCACTTGTCTACCCAAAGGCTTAGGAAGGAAGCACAAGGGTCTGCATCAAACAAAGAACCGAACTGAATCTCCCAGAGTACATCACAGGACAAAACATCTATTGGACAGCCCAAGGAACATATCAAGGATACACCCTTGACATCCCTAGTGAAAATACCAGTGCAATCAGAAGATACCCAGTTGAATTCATCTGCGGATACTGGTACACCCTCACCAGAGCCGAAAACAGTATTCTTTGGGCATATGACTAAGACCAAATTGAACACAGAGGAGCAGGAACCGATATCCACCAATAGACGATCCCTACCACCCCAATTACCAAGCTCAGTGAGTCACACTAACCCCTGCAGTAGCTGCAGTAGAACTAGAAGCCACAGTGCCAGAAACACACACCCCTCGCACCATTCCACCAACCTCCACTCCCCTAGAGAACCAAGAAGCGAAGCACATGATTCCTCTGAAGAAGGAAATGGAGACAAACACACAGCCAGGAAGGATCTGAAGACAGACCTCACACACCAGAAGAAGCCGATCCCCCTACATACCACAAGTAACCCCAGCACACCACAAGCAAATCGAAGCTCCACAACCCCCAGAACAAGAGCCACACCTCCCAGAAGACGTTGAACAACTAGGTGAACAAGTCAACCTTCTAGCCATCTATCACATCAGGCCACAGATCCAAATAACCCCAGCAGACCAACAACCAGACCCACCCCCACCACAGCCACCTATACAAGTCTTTATGGCCAACGTACTGCCACAACAACCTCAACAACCCCAGCCACCTGCAGGAGGGCCACCCCCAGGTCCACAACAGGCAGGAGCACAAGCTGCTCATCCCCCAGGCAACAGAAAATGGAATGGCACACCTCTAGAAGTATACACAGGAGACAGAAGTCGAAGTGACAAGTTCCTAAAGGAGTTCAAACTCTACAGACTGCTCAATGAAGACAATGAAACAATGAACACCCCATACAAGCGAGCAGCCTTAGCCTTGTCCTACATCAGAGGACCCCTAGTCGATGATTGGGTCTACCAACGAGTGGATCACCTCAGTGATCAGCTCCACACCAACAATATACCTATGCAAGACAAAGTCCATTGGGCAGAATTTGAAACAGCTTTCATGGCTGCTTTCACCGATATCCACAAGGTTACCAAAGCTACCACCATGCTCCAACAACTCAGAATGAAACAAGGCGACCTAGATGGATATATAGCTCAGTTCAGGAACCTAGCTACTAAAGCTGGATATGCCCTTGATGCTCCAGGAACACTACAAATGTTCCTACAAGGACTACCATCTGGTTTAGGACAATGAACACTCAGAATGCACCCTGGACTAACCACCTTCAATGGTTATGTCCAGGCCATCCAGAAGGAATCCAAAGTGCAGGAGCAAGAGAACCTGATCTTTGGAGAAGGGAAATGGCCCATGCCAAACTGGGGACCCAAGAGACCACCACCCCACCATGCCACCACACCCCCTAAACCCCAGTTCACCCAGAGATGCCCCTACACCAATGGTACTCCTATGCAAGTGGATACCATTAGGAAAGCAGACACAGATGAAGCTAAGAAGAAGCACAGGGAAGAAGGACAATGCTTCAAATGTAGCAAGCAAGGGCACATGGCCAAGAACTGCCCTACCAAGAAGAGGCCACCCCAGAAACCATCTTACATTAACATGGTCCAAGGCAACAAAGAATACTATGAAGAAGAAGAAGATGAAGAAATGGAAGAGGCTGAAGAAGAACCTCAAGAAGTGGATGAAATCAAAGATATGGTTAATAGAATGGTCACCTTCTCCGATGACAAGAAGGTGCAATGGATGAATGCAATGCAAGCCAAAGGAGTGGATTTCTTGACTGCCTGAATGACATGGCCATCATTTGGGCACTGTTCACAAATAACATATTTGTACCCAAGATTCGATCAGTACAAACTCAAATAATACTACGTTTATGGAACAGAAGGGCCAATGCAACAGCACTTGTGGACAGCGGAGCCACAGAAAATTTCATCCACCACAAACTCATAAAGTGGTTACAAATCCCCACAGTACCTCTCCAGAAACCAAGAATTGCCAGGAACATTGATGGAACCATCAACCAGGCTGGGAAAATTACTGACAAAGTAGAACTTGAAATTCGACACCAAGGAATCACAAAAAAATTCCCTCTTTGTCACCAACTTAGGACATGATAACATCATCCTGGGATACCCATTCCTAGCCACTAATGAACCAAAGATTGATTGGAAGAAAGGAACCATTGAAGGAAGCATTGTGGCATCCACCACCGATGCTCACAAATGGAAGGTGCTTTCCCAAATCTGGAAAACCACCACCTCTACACATTTAGCAATCCAGGAAGCCAAAAAGAAAGACAAGAAGGCCTGGGATCAAATAGTACCAGAAAAATACCACCCATTCCAGAAAGTCTTCAGTGAAGAAGGGTCAAAGCAAATCCCAGAATCAAACCTTGGGACCATGCTATAGATCTAAAACCAGACGCTCCAGCATCATTTGACTGTAAAGTCTACCCCCTATCACCCAAAGAACAGGAAGCATTGGAAGAGTTTCTAAAGGAACACCAAGAAAAGAAATACATTGAACCTTCCGAATCGCCATACACCTCCCCTTTCTTCTTTGTTAAAAAGAAGGATGGAAAACTATGACCAGTCCAAGACTATAGAAAGCTCAATAAATGGACCATCCCAAACAACTACCCCCTACCCTTAATTAGAGACCTATTACCTCGACTTGCAGGAAAGAAACACTTCACCAAGTTCAATGTACATTGGGGGGTACAATAACATCCTCATCCAACCAGAAGACCAACATAAAGCAGCCTTTAAAACAAACAGAGGCTTCTTTCAACCAAAAGTAATGTACTTTGGAATGAGGAATGCCCCAGCCACCTTCCAAAGTATGATGGATTTCATCTTCAGAGACCAATTAGCAAAGGAAACTATTCATCTATATGGATGACATCCTCATCGCCACCAATGGAACTTGGGAAGACCACTATAAGGAAGTAATCAAGGTCTTAGAGGTCTTACAAGAAAATGACCTCTATCTTAAACCAGAGAAGTGCGACTTCCACAAAACAGAAGTAGAATATCTAGGAATGCTAGTAGGAAGTGGACACGTCAAAATGGATCCAGTCAAAGTCAAAGGAATTACAGACTGGCCCATCCCCATGACAGTCAGGGAACTCAGGGCCTTCCTAGGCTTTGGAAACTTCTACAAGGACTTCATTGACCATTATTCCCTAATTGTGTGACCACTTCATGAACTAACAAAGAAGAGCAAGAAATGGGAATGGAGTCAAAAAGCCGACAAAGCATTCCAATACCTCAAGAATAAATTCACATCTTATCCCATCCTCCGGAATGCTGATCAAACCAAACCATTCACACTAGACACAGATGCATCAGACTATGCCATTGGAGCCACCCTAACACAGGAATTTGAAGATGGACAACACCCAGTTGTGTTCTTTTCAAAGTCACTCAACCAAGTGGAATGCAACTATGACATCCATGATAGAGAACTGCTGGCAATAGTATCAGCAGTTAAATTCTTCAAACACTTCCTTCTAGGAGCTAGGCATCAAATCAAAGTGCACTCAGACCATGACAACCTGAAATATTTCTGAGTGGTGTGAAAAGTAACACCTAGACAAGCAAGATGGATGAACTACTTGGCAGACTATGACTTCATCATCCATCACTTTCCAGGAAAACAAAATACCATTGCAGACCTTCTATCACAAAGAAAAGACCTTGAAGAGGGGGTAAATAATGAACAAACTACCATCCTCCCTGATAACCTATTCATTCAAACTCTTTACCTCCCAAATGACAACAAGAAGCGACAACAAACCCTCAAAGGAATACACAATGCACCCACAGGTGGCCACCCAGGGATCTCAAACACCTGGGATCTAGTCAAAAGATGCTACCATGGCCCTAAACTTCAAGAATTTGTTGAAAAATATGTCAAAGGATGTGCCAAATGTCAAGAAAATAAGACCATCCGAACTGCAAAAGCCCCTTTACACCATTTCAACACCCCAGTAGAAGAAGGACCTTTCCAATATGTGTCCATGGACTTCATAACCGAATTACCAAAGTCCAAAGGATATGACACCATCCTCACCATCGTGGACCAAGGATGTGTAATATTGGATGCTTAGAAGGGCCCTTGAGTCGCAGGGACCAAGGGGACTGCAGAGGAGGGAATAAGACTAGATTCAACAAGGGAGATACTAATACTGACCTGCAGAGGAGGGAATAAGACTGGGGGATTAGTCCACTCCTCTGCAGCCTATATATACATGAATGGGACAATAGGGAAGATCCAGACACAGTGGTTGTGTCTGGGACATTATTCTGAACAGGACACAAGTTGGGAGTGATCCACTCCATCCACAACCAAGAAGACACATGGGGCATTGTTCTGACAGTCCCCTGCCACAGACACAGTCGAAACACTCCAGACTGTGTCCTAAGCATCCTGGACAGCCTAGACTGTGTCCTGAGCGTTCTAGGCCCTCCAGACACTGTCCTGAGTGTCCAGGACTGCCAATAACAGGATGTTCCAAAGCAGTCAAATTCCTCCCCTGTAACAAGGAAATCACTGGAGAAGGAGTGGCACAACTGTACCTTCAGCACCTCTTTCCCTGGTTTGGAACCCCCAAACGTATCATATCTGACAGAGACCCTCATTTCACTGGAAATTTTACAAGAACCTTATGCAAAGCAATAGGCACCAAACAAAACCTTAGTACCGCGTTTCACCCCAGAACTGATGGACAAAGTGAACACATGAATCAATGGGTTGAAACATTTCTGAGACACTTCATCAATGGAAGACAAGACAACTGGGCTACATACCTTCCAGTGGCAGAATTTGCTCACAATTCATGGAAACATGAAGGAACATGCCACACACCCCATCAATTAATCATGGGATGTAACCCTCAGGCAATTTGGACAGAAGGAGACGAAGAAGTACCAGCCATAGACATCAGACTCAGGGAACTAACCAAAGCAAGGGAAATTGCGCATCAAGCCCTACAGAAAAAGACAGCCATAACGAAACCAATCAGAACATTCAAGACTGGAGACGAAGTCTGGCTAGATGCACGAAACATAAAGACAAAGGCACCATCAAAGAAGATGGAACCAAAATGCTTAGGACCCTTCAGCATCAAAAAAAAGATATCTCCAGTCGCTTACCAACTCAACTTGCCAGCACATATGCATATACATCCAGTGTTTCATGTGGATCTATTATCGCCCTATATGGAAACCATGGAGTACAGCATCCCATTCAAGCGCCCAGCACCCAAAACCATCAAAGGAGAAGAAGAGTATGAAGTAGATGAAATCATCACAGAAAGGAAACATGGCCGAAAAAGACAATGGCAATACCTAGTCAAATGGAAAGGCTACCCTGCGTTGGACAATTCATGGGTCAGCAGCAATGACCTACATGTGCCGGAGCTACTTAGCAAATTCCACCAATCCCAATCACCCAACCAGCTATAAAAGCACCCTCCAAACTACCTTCAAATGACAGCAGTGAACCCTCACTACTACACTTCCACTCCTACCAAACAAACTACACAACAACATCCTCCTACACTAACAACTAACTTCCCCACCACTTGCAACCATTCAGTCCTCAAATCCGACAACATGCCCACCTTCCCCACCTCCTGCGAATGCACCACCCCCCTATGCACCACCAACCAGTTCGCTCTGCTTGACATTGAAAATTATACCAATAGTGATGCCTATGAGATTTGCTCCCCAAGCACCTCTCCACCTCCTCTTGAATCTGCCTTCACATCTCCCACCTCCACCACCCTTGGATCTGCCCCAAAATCTACACAGATCTGAGCAAACTTCGATGACCTCCTCAATGCCATCGACTGGAGTACCCAGCACAATCTCCACCCCCCCACTGACACCCCATCCAGCAATGAGGAACCAGGAAGTACAGACAAACATGTCA
This sequence comes from Russula compacta, assembly GCA_022376555.1. Classification (NCBI taxonomy): domain Eukaryota; kingdom Fungi; phylum Basidiomycota; class Agaricomycetes; order Russulales; family Russulaceae; genus Russula; species Russula compacta. The sequence continues at coordinate 168,691 of WTXH01000033.1, forward strand.
CCATACACCTGGACAACACTGCAACAAATAATGTCAGTGCAGCCCTTCGAGCCCTTCAGTACAAATGTACCTGTGCCTATGATGAGGGGGAGGAAGAGGACAAGAGAACCTAGACCCAAAACAAGAACAAGCAAGAAAACCAGGAGCAGGGGGAATACAAGGCAGAGGAAGGTGACCCCCATCCAGACCAGGATGGATTCAGACCACTAATGAACCATTTATAGTCCCCACAATCACAGGAGGGGCCCTCTTCACCCCCTATCACAAATACCACCTCGACAATTCAAAGTACCCCCTTGTCAGCACCACCCTTAGTAAAGGAAAGGAGGTATTCACCACCCTCCTTTGTCCCAGCCCGGTACCACACAAGAGCCCTTACATCACACCAATGCAGAAACAAATCTTCTCTGGAAGAGAACCCTTCCAGAGACAAGTCACCAAATCGCAATGATGGAGGATGATGAATCATTCCTCTCAGGGTTGGTGGCTTACAGGCTATGGGAACGCGAGGTGATGTACACCCAACAAGAACTCACTAGGGTGAACATCAAGATGGCATTCCAAAAGATCAACTGATGGAATGGTATGGAGCACTTCAAGATGCTGATGGGTACAGGAGATTAGCAACTGGTCTCCAAGACTATAACCCATGGGGAACCAACGAACAGGAAGCCCTCAAGCAGGTGCTGCAAGGGTTTCGAGTCCCCCTCCATTTGCACACCAGGAAAGTCAAGGGGATTGGGGATTTGAAGACAACGAAGTCCCCCTCAAGAAAACAAAGAATAAAAGGTGCTCCAAATGTCGCAGCACCACCCACTACTGCTGTCACTGCCCCCAGAGAGTCAACCACAACCAGCAAAGACTCCAAACAGGGGATCATGTCATGGTGGACTATGGCATGCTCTTGATTACTAATATTCTGTCTATATGCATACAAATTTCTCACAGTCCGGCTAGAGTCATCATCACCTCCCCCACCTTACTTTACTCACCCTCTATTACACTCCTGCCACCCCATTCTGCTGTTGTGTTGCCTCAGCTCCTTACTAAAATACTTACACTAATATGCCAACGGTTTTCATGGCCTTACTGCCACTGAAACACGTCAATCGTTGCCAGAGACTCCGCTTAAATACCTGTACATAAATACACTCATAGAAGGGGACCAAAGCCTAAGCTTGGTCTCTTGTGAATCCTAGACATTCTCAGAGCAATCCTCTGAGTGATCTGAAGCTTCACAGCCCCTTTCCCCTCCCACTTGCACCCTAGAACGTACCCTAGGGTCTGCTAAGCAACTTAGTGAGCGTTTCACTTAATCTACCATATATAGTAAACTGAGTCCTGATTGGAAACTCTTCGAACTCCAACACATACGTTAAGTGCTCAGAAAGGCATTGCCTTTCTTGCTTCAGACAGATGAAGGTCACTGAGTAACGGACCTCTCAGTGCTCTATAGAACCACCCCATCTGCACCAGAAACCCAGCAGGAAGGAGCAGCTCCTTCCATTCATGATCTTAGTGGCATACCAATGAACTAAGTGCAATACAAGGCATATCAGCACTTCAGGCATCCCTTCCTTTGGATATGTGTCTTAAGTATCCAAATTGACTCCTTCACACCTAGATCCCCTTCCTCCTTTAGGAGATAGAGGACAACAGCAGCCAGCACCACCACTACCCACAGCCATTCTAACAAGGCATTAGAACTCCACAGAAGACAACCAAGATGACGGTCACCGACACAGATATCATCCTACATATACAACAGAGGGACAGAGACAGGCCAGACGACCTAACCCCCAGACAAAGAGAACAAGCAGCCAAGGAGGCTGCTAGACAGAAACATCGACAGAACCACCACGCTCAGTCCAGCATGACACCAAGGGTTCATGGGTTAATAAATACCCCCAGGTTTACTCCGAGGGGTTTAATGCTTGTATTCAGCTAGCCAGGTGGGCATAGGCAGATGTGGGTGGGCATGTGCACACATAAGCAGGTGCAGGCAAGCGAGTGTGGGCAGCTAGTGCTGGCAGGCAGGCACAGGCAGGCAAGCATGGGCTAGCACAGGGTAAGGTGGTGCTAGCAACCTGGAGCACAGGACTTGGGCCACATGCAGCAAGAGTGTGTGGGAGGCAAGGCAGTAAGGGGCTGAGCAAGACTAGAGCTCATGTTTGACACATAGGCATTTTAGACAGGAGCATGTGTAGAGGTTGGGGTAATGAGACCAGAGCAGAGACCTAAGACAAGGAGAGGGAAGAAGAAACTGGCAGGTGCTGGGAGGCAGGCACAGACAGGAAGCATGGGTGGGCACAAGTAGGCACAGGTGGTAAATGGCATGCAAGAGTTGTGGTGTTGTCCCAAGGGGAAGTGAAGATCTCAGTAAGTAGAGAGGGGGAGGGAGGGAGCAAAAAGAAACAGAGGAGGGAGCTTGAGGCAGATGAAGGGGGACACAGACAAGTTCTGTGCAGGCAAACAAGATGAGAGGGACAGTGCTGGGTGTGCTTGCAGGACTCTGTATTAACATCAAATGAAAGCAGCTCTTCTATTATACATTTTGGTCAGCATCTACAGGGTTTGTGCTGGTGCTGGTGGTGCCAGTGCCAGTGCTAGTGGTGCCAGTGAGTGAGGTTTTACAGGACAATGTGTGAACACACCCTCATGTATATGCTCCAGTTTGGGCTGAGGTGTGCACAATCAGCCATGACCACTTGGTCAGACTCGCATGGCCAGGCTGATGAGGGGTCGACTGGTCGATCGATGTCGGGTTACCGCTTGCTGAGCTCCAACTCAGTAGCCACCCACAGAGAGGTAGAACACTGCTAAGATTGAGACAAGAGACTCAACTTGCCTCTACTAGGCGTAATGAGTCCCCTATATATAGTACACAGTACTTGAGGGCAGGCCTAAGGCCTGAGGGGGCAGTGCTACCTATTTATATGTGAAACATGAACTAGAACAATAGCGACCAATGGCAAAGGTCACTCAAGAAAATCACAAGCTGATCGATATGAAACGGGGCACAGACATGAAACGGGGCACGAACTCTATACTTGGCCGGTTCCGCAACTTACAGGGGCGCGATGGTGTTGAACCATCACCCCAGGCCGGTTACAGGGTGGGTGGGCTGCTGCTGCTGTTGCCATGGTTCTGGTGGTGGTGGTGGTGAGGCAGTGAGTGAGGTTCCACAGAACCTGGGATAGGTGTGTGCACACACCCTCATGTACAGGCTCTGGTTTTGGGTATGGCCTGTTCCTCAAAACACATGTTGGCAGTGACTTGGCAGAGGATAGACACAGCCACTCACCCACACCACCAAAGTCAGTGGTGAGCACATGACACTCCTCAAAGAACTCCCATGCAGGCAGCCAGTCATTGCCTATGGTTTCTGGGTGTGTCCACACAGCTCCTATTGAGCAAAGCATATATATTGTGAGTGAGTGCCTTGAATGTGGGGACTTGTCACCATGGATGCAGGTGCACAGAGTGGGTGAGGAGAATGCTGAAAGGGGAGAGGCAGAAGCTGCACTGGCCATAAGATGAATTCTGCTAGGCAACACACTGAATTCCACTGAGGGAAAAAAACTCAGGCATGATTTTGAGATCTTGCATGTGGTGTGGTGTGCACAGGCAGAAAGGTTATGGCCAATGTGGCTGACCATGTGCATGTGACCAACTCTAGCCCTTTCAGCTGGCTCCAGCCAGGCCACAGCAACACTACAAGTCACAGGGGTATGAAGGGTAAACAGCTATAGGGGAGGGTTTTTATGGGTTGGCCACCCATAACCCCTACCCTTACCCCCAGGGTTTCCCATACCCCTGCTGATCCCTATCTGTGATGAAGCAAGTGGAAGGGGGTGGCTCAATATGGAAGGTAGTTTCCAGATTCTGGTGATAGTGAGAATACTAGATTGCAAGACCAAGTCAAGCTTGGTCTGGACTGGTGTGCACTGGGCACTTATATACAAGTGAACCAATCTGCTGACTAACTAAGTACCTGTCTTTGGTAAGCACAAGTAAAGTGCTTTGTAAGTGCTAGGTAAGGGATCAGTAAGCAACAGTGGTTTTGAGTCAAAACATGAGTAAGGGGACAGTAAGCATACATCACAACTGTTGAGACAGAATGTCTTTGTGGCTATGCCTGGACCAGACAGTCTCACACTCTGGGGTTTGGTAGAACCAGCCCAGACATTACAAGGGGCACTTAATGCTCCAGGACAATTACAGACTTAGTGAGCACATGTTGGCACATGGACTGCATGGACACCTACATACATATGATACCCTAGAACAATGTGATTATGCCCTTATGGCTGATCTAAGAACTCTCTTTTGTTATCTGACCCAATTATTATATGATCAAACTGTTTCAGATTGACACTTTACCTACTGTCTTTATAATCATGTAGTTATATTCACATATGGACCTTTTTGCATGGTTCCATGCTTATGCGTACCCCTTCTGAGGGCTCAGGGTATGTGTGGACTCTTTGAACTTGTCCATATGTAGAATATAGTGTATATGCAATATTGTGGATGCCTGTACTCACCCCTTATGGGCTTATGGACATACATAGACCATAGGGACTATAAATACACCCTTGGGAGTGAGCAAGATGTCTCATCTCCTACAGAGCAATCTCCTCTGTTTGAAACTCCTCTTCAGCTGCACTTCATCAACAACATCAGTAATCCTATCATACAGAGGTCACCTGGTCACTGAGTCATCCCACAGGGTCAAAGGCAACAAGTCAAAGGTTGTAACACATGCCTTCTTCTGATGTTCCCACTGCCAGATGATGCCAGCCCTGAGTGCATCAATCCCACCACCCCAATTGGGATGGGAAGAATAACATACAATTGGGAACATGGCTATAACCTGGAATGGAATGTTGAGATGGATGTCTGTGTGGCTATGCCCAGACTGGACAGTTTCATGCTCAGAGGTTTGGTAGAACTGGCCTGAACATTACTGGGGGCACTTAATGCTCCAGGACAATTACAGACTTAAGACATTATAGACCTGACATACTGTGACATAGTTACAGAACCCTAAGACAATGTACTTATACCCCTATGGCCAATCTAATTACCTTCTTTTGTACCCTAGAACAATTATTATATGATTGAACTGTTTTAGGGTGACACTTTACATGACCTGTCTTTATGATCACTTAACTACATTCACATATAGACCTTTTAGCCTTGTTCTGTGCTTATATGTGTGCCTGGGCCTAGGGTATGTGTGGACTCATTGGGCTGGTTTCAAATTAGGATACAGTATGTATGCAATATTGTGGACACCTATACTCACCCCTTAAAGGTTTATGGACATGTATGGACCATAGGCAGTATAAATATACCATTGGGAGTGAGCAAGACATCTCATCTCCTACAGAGTTCCTTCTCTGTGAACCACCCTCTCAGCTGCAACTTTATCAGGTTATGGGCCCTGCACTCTAACTTTATAATCATACAACAAAGCTTCATCACTCACACCATTCTAAATAGTGAGTAACCATCTTTGTTCACCATACTCTTCAACTAGCAGGCTATATTGAGCCCATAGGGGTAGACAACCTGGCTAGGTCTGTGCTGGGGTCTTAAGGATCTTGCACAAGGTGCATGACAGACCTAGGCATAGGTGAAGTGCACTAAGCCCCCTCTGTCCCTGTGCACTATTGCTATACTTAGTATAGAGCACCCTATGTGCTTAGGCTGGTCTGGGAAGACCAGATTGGCTATAGGCCTGGTGAATGGTTGCCTGTCTACCCTCCAGTGGGAGCAGGTTTGAGTCTATCACAAGGCATAGTTCAGTCACACCTGTAGTGCTTGGGCCTAGTTACAACTGCACTATGCTATAATAAACTGTAGACACAATAGTCTAGGCATACAGGTCTGGATGGCATAAGTATTTGTTGTGGCCACTGGTGTGTGATACCCCATAGTCAGGATATCCATGCCTTAGCTATCTAGTCATGCACCCAATCATCTAGGTGTTAATTAGAGACTCCATGGACCAACTAGAGTAGCAGACATTTCATGTCTGTGTCCTCTAGGGAAGTGGCTGCTAGCTTCTCTCTAACATGACTCCCCTGGAGCTATGGGTAGTGCTTCAGCAGTATTAGAAGTTCTTATTACAAGGATACCTACATACATACAATAGAAGTGCATACAGGGGCAGGACACACTAGTGTTCTGGCTGTACAGTACCACAGACAGAAGAACAGCATCACCTTACCTATGTTACTTAGCAAGGACTTTGTACTGACCACTCCTTAGCACAGTCTAACACAAATATGTCCCAATCAGCCACTCTAGCCACTCTCTCTTTAGGAGCTAGTGGAACCTCACAATCAGCAGCCCACAATCCCTGCTCAACAGCTGCTATCTTAACACACATATCCCAAGCCTACAGCTTAGGTTTTAGCATACCTGTGGGTGTCAAATTAATACAGTTTAATGGAACTGGCTGGGCAGAATAGGCAGGAACCTTTGAAGCAATCATGACAATCTACAAGGCAGAAGACCACTTACACTTCCAGAATGTACCAACTGGAAGTGATGCAGATGAGTGGCACACAGTTTAGTGTCACCTCAAGGCATATCTCCACCTCTACATGACTACAGGAGTTTACTCCCAGATTGCTGATAAAACCACCTACCCTTCCTTTAAAGACATGTGGGACCAGCTGAAGAATCTCTATTCCAGAGTCTCTGGCAGCACCACTGTCTTCAATGACTGGATTGCACTCACACAAGCCAAGCTTGATGAGAGCCAACCACCAGGGCCTCAGCTAACAAAGCTAAATGAGGCCTAAGTCAACCTTGCTAATGTGAAGATGTGTAACCAGTGTCACACTAGGATGTCACATGTCTTAGTGTGAGGGTTTCAGTTCAGTTCAGTTCAAAGTTTAGATGCCTTGTCTAAGTCTGGTTTCTGGGATGGTTTAAGGTTCGGAGTTCTATCCTTAGAACTTGTATGGTTGTGGGTTCTGAATGGTGTGTAGCGGCACCGGCTGTTCTGTTATCACTCTAGGAAGTGATGTCTGGAGGTGCAATGATGTCTTGTATTGCACTTAGTTCATTGGTGTTCACACTAAGGTCGTGAATGGAAGGGGTTCTGGTGTCTTGTAGGAGCAGCTCCTGGTTGCTACTGGTGTGTCATAGTATGCGACTTGTCCATATAGACGACTAGAGTTCCTTTACTAGTGGCCTTCGTATAGACAGCTAGAGTTCCATTACTAGCAGCCTTCGGGTTCAGGTTCTGGGTGGGAAAGATGGTGTCTTTCTGTGGAGTTGTTCGGAGTTTCAAGTGAAGAGCAAATGTGGCTCTAAGTTGATTTAGCATGCCTTAGGGTACGTTCTAAGGTGCAAGAGGATGATTCTGATGGTTCTTAAGCTTAAGTTCACAAGGGATGAACCAGAAGTCCTGTATTATACAAGAGACTAAGCTTAAGGCTTGAGTCTTGCTTTGGGGGGCTTTTATAGGCCCTGTGGCTACTGTACAGTAGTACATATGACTAAGTAAAGGGATGATGCTCTCTACGGCATTGTACTAATCATATATGACTACAAGATAGTAAGCATGTATGACTAAGTAAGTGATGATGTGTTTGGATGGCATCCTACTAAGCCTATATGACTAAGAGGCTGGACAATGCATTTAAGCGGCATCATGAGGCTGTGAGACTACGAAACATAGCAGCATATTAGTCTGAAAGTATTAGTAATGAGCTGAGGCAACATGACATAAAGTGGAGGGCAGTGAAGCATAATAGAGGTGTGGTAATGTATAGGGATGGATGTGGAAAGGGCTCCCTGCCAGTCCGTGAGAAAGCGAATACTATATATAGTAAAAAATGATGTAAGCACAAATAGTCCAGCAGTCCATAACAACCAGCCTGGAGGGATGGTAATGCATCGCACTCCTGTAAGTTCTAGAACCAGCTAAGCATATGTCATTGTGGAGTGTTTGTACATATGATATTCTCTGTGCTCTGAAGGTCATGTCATGTATGATATCATAGTGGAGCATTTGTAGTAGTATAAATACAGACCAACTATTGTCTTTAAGGTGGTAAGTTGAGTCTCCTGTCTCAATACCAGTGTTGTTCCATCTAGTATCCTTAGGGTGGCCACTAGGACGTACTCTAGGGTGGTAACCCTCCTCCATAAGCCTTCTAAGTCGCTTCTGAAGACCTAGCATTCTCCCTTAAGTTATTTTGCGTCTAGTATTAACTCACCAATGCTCCTGGCTGTGACATTAGACTCAACTTGCTTTCAAAATGGCTAGTAGTTCTCAATCCCTGGCCATGGTCATTTATAGCAGAGGTGTCATCAAAGGACGACCAAACGAACAAGTCAAGAGGCTTGAAGCAGACCATATACACAATACAACAGGATATCCCATCTTGGTGATCATTCCTGCCAACAAACAAATAAGGGGAAGGACAAGACAAGTCTGCTACTACAACAGACAGTGGAGACATGTCCAGTATAGTGCAAATACTGACACATTCCTCCTAGGAGAAACAGTTCCCCAGCTTGCAGACTATGACAAATCCTCATCTGAAGAGGTTGAGGAAGAAGAGCAAGTAGATCAACAAATCCGTCTCACACCAATCAAACAAGGACTTCAAACTGCACCCCCTACACCTGAACAACCAACAATCCCTTTGCACTCAAGCACACCTCATATCAACGTTACTTTCCCTCTATGACCTCTAACTCCAACCCCTATGATCCCAACCGATGCACTCCCAGCTGGAATAATATTTCCCAGTATCTTCCAAGCAATGACGATGACGACCACCCAAGTAAGCACCACTGTGGGTAGTACCACCACCCCAACTGGGTCCCAAGCCACCATCCAAAAGGTCTTAGGCAACCTACAGAAAGCCTTGCAATAAGGAGACCCAGGATCAGGAGGAGGAGGTCCAGGAGGCGGTGGTCCTGGTGGAGGACCACCAGGTGGTGGAGGACAACCAGCAGCACCAAATCAACCTGTGCAAGTAGCAGGTGATGTCAAAGCTATGGGGAGTCTACCCCAAATGTTCTATGGAGATCGATCCAAAGCTGATGACTTTATTGAAGAGGTTAAGGGATATCTCCAATTGAACACAGATGTCCCAGGCTTTAACTCACCATATCAGCGAGTAGCCTTTACCCTTTACCCTCATCAAAGGTGATGAACCAGCCCAATGGGTCTGAGACATGGGCGCATGGTTAGACACCCTTGACCTAGTAAACGACAACATCCCTGAAATATGGGACCAGTTCCTAGTCAAGTACCATGACCAATTCCAGGACACTAAGCTGAACAAAGGGCTAGAAACAAGTTGAGAGAATGCAAAATGAAGGGCACCAATTATGATGAATATGTTGCCAAATTTGAAGCCCAGGCCAGAAAAGTGGGCTATACCCAAGGCAATCAAGAGATGTACAATATGTTCCTGGAAGGACTACCTACATTTATCCTTCTGGATGTCCTAAAGCCACCAACTCCTATTAATTACCATCTCCTCAAAGAATGAGTCAAATCCCTTGCCCAGAGTAAGGCGATCATAGAAGGTATTCTCAGACCAAGAAATGCAGCCAGAGGAATGCCCACATGCACTGGAAACCCCTTTCAGCAAATTATTAACACCGCTGGCCAGAGACGACCATTCTTTGCCCAGGGACAAGGACAAGGGAATTGGAGGAGGCCCAATCAACCAACATACAACTCCTTGAATGCCCCTCTGTCCATGAATAACACTCCAGTCCCCATGGATGTAGGACAAAGCCATGCACCCAACAACTGGAGAGGAGGAGGAGGGAATTGAGGAAACTGGCACCAAAGGCAACAAGGAAATGGAAGAAATGCACAGGGGAGGACAACACAAACCTCCACAACCAGCAATGCTTGCTTCAACTGTGGCCAGGTCAGACACTTTGCTAGGAATTGTCCCCAGAGGTGAAACAACAATCCCAACTATGCCAACCTCATCAACTTTGACCCTGTTGGAGATGATGAACCACAAGAAAGCCCTACTTCTACTGGGGATGCTGTGGCAGTCATGAAAGCCCAGTTGGAAGCAATGTCCATGGACAAAAGGGAGCACCTGGCCAAAGAGTTGGGACCAAACAAGGATTTTCACACTGCCTGATCAGATTGGCACTGATTAGGCACAGTAATAGCGAGAATGTATATCTTTCTGCACGGAAATCTATGACCATCCAATTCTATGTGCGTACGATTGCAAAAAGAGCTGAAGCAATTGCCCTACTGGATTCAGGGGCTACTGAAAACTTCATGAATCTGGCCTATGCAAAGTGGCTAAAACTCCCTATCAAACCATTGGAATGACCCAGACCCCTATTCAACATCGATGGAATGCAAAACAAGAGTGGAAGCCTAAAATATTATACAGACTTGGAAATACATACTGGGATGCAATGAACCAATCATCACTTCTTCCTGACAGACCTAGGGGAGCACAAAGCCATACTTGGGTACCCTTGGTTTGCAGCAACACAACCCAAGATTGACTGGAAAAGAGGATGGATTGATATTGCCCAACTACCTATTGTTATCAGTGCACCAAATGCCCAGAAGGCAAGATATGTGCCCAGGATGCACAATGTCCCCAGACTGATCAAAAGAGACTCCTACTTCCCTGGGAAAGTCACCTTTAATACCCTGGTAGAACCCACAACATTATCTGTACCAAGGGAGTAGTATTTGCAGCATAGTAAAGTTTTTAGCAAGCAAGAATCACAGAGACTACCCCAATATTCAGTGTGGGACCATGCCATCAAACTTCTCCCTGGAGTGCCAGCATCCCTACCAGGTCAACTACTTCCCTTGACCCAAGAAGAAAAAGAAGAAGTACACAAGTTTGTAAAAGAACACCTGTCCAGAGGGACCATCTGTCTATCAAAATCACCTTATGCCACCAACTTCTTCTTTGTCAAAAAGAAAGATGGTAAACTCCAACCTGTCCAAGACTATAGATCCCTGAACAAATGGACAAAAAGAAATAGGAATGTCTCCCCTCTTATTCCCCAAGTAATAGACAGATTGAGTGGATGCACTCTGTTCACAAAGCTTGACATTTGATGGGGATACAATAACATTAGCATCAAGGAAGGCAACAAATGGAAGGCTGCCTTCCTTACCCCAGAAGGTGTTATTGGCAGTCCTGGACGCTCAGGACAGTGTCTGGAGGGCCTAGAATGCTCAGGACACAGTCTAGGCTGTCCAGGATGCTTAGGACACAGTCTGGAGTGTTTCTGACTGTGTCTGTGGCAGGGGACTGTCAGAACAATGCCCCATGTGTCTTTCTTGGGTTGTGGATGGAGTGGATCACTCCCAACTTGTGTCCTGTTCAGAATAATGTCCCAGACACATCCACTGTGTCTGGATCTTCCCTATTGTCCCATTCATGTATATATAGGCTGCAGAGGAGCGGACTAATCCCCCAGTCTTATTCCCTCCTCTGCAGGTCAGTATTAGTATCTCCCTTGTTGAATCTAGTCTTATTCCCTCCTCTGCAGTCCCCTTGGTCCCTGTGACTCAAGGGCCCTTCTAAGCGTCCAAATATTACAGTTTGCATCATAAATTTGCAGCTACATATGCAATTACATACACTCCAGTTACTATTACTGTACATTTTATTTATCTCAAGATTATGCTCACAGCCCCTATCTTTAACAACATAAAAAGCCCAAAATTATATGCAAGTAGTAGAGTACACCCAGCCTGTCCTGTACCTAACACATCTGTCCTCACAAAAAGATACTCTGCTCCTTTATCTTCCTTTGTTCTGTTCACCAGTGCCAACACTCATGCACCTGCCATCAACTGTTACTGCCCATAACTTCTCCAGGTTATGGGCCCTGCAGTTGCCCAATAAACAAACATCAAATAACTTGATTGATCATAATTCATTTACCATCCTCAAATACAATGTTCCCTTACACCATGAGTAAAGAATTAAAGATTGTCAAGCTGGCAGCAGATGTCATGGCCTGATGATGGCTGGTAAGGACTTATAATACATGTGCAAGTACATACCTATACAATTCCTTTTCTCTTTCTTGGTACCCTCCTTTATATTTGATACATGCCCTATTTTTCACTATGTACTTGCTATAGTGCAGTCCCTTAATGGATGTGTCACCTTCTACTCTATCTTGCTATGGATTACTGTACCATTTACTACAGATACTGTGCACATGCAGCACCCACAGCACAGCAATGCACAGCTAGCACAGCCTTGTTTCTCAGTAGTACTTGTATATAAAGGCCACAAGTTCAGAGGACAGCCTTAAGCTTGGTCTCTTGTGCAATACAGAAACTTAACCTCACACAGACAGAAGGGAGCACCTCCCTATCCTAAGAGCAATCATCCACTCAACTCTACCACAATCCTCAAAGAAAACACCTCTGAAACTTTAAGCTAAGATGGCTATTACTGAAAGTGACATAATCAACTACATCCTTATTGAAGGATGTAGACCTTACAAAGACATGACATATTCATTGATACTTCAGACCAATAAGTCAGCCCAGACTAAGGACCACCTTAGAAGAACATTTAGTCAAGGGTCAATGCGTTTGGGCCCTATTACTAGAAAGACACAAACACAGATTGCACATGCCAATTGGGTCACACATGTTAGAAAGTATATTCAGTACTTAGCCTTCTTAAAGGCAATTCAAACCAGAAGCTTTTAGATCAAGCCTAAATGGACTTAGGCCAAACAGAACCAGTTGCTCAGAATCCACTACATGGATTCTTTACTCTAGAAACTGAACCAAGTCACTCAGGATTGCAAGGCAATCCTTTGTTCAGATCATAACACTTGAACCACTATTCAAACACCCATACAGAGAGACATAATACCATCTTTTCCTTTCCCTTATCCTCAACACCACCTTGCCCTCATCATCCTCATCACCAACCTCCTACTCCTATTCCTTCTAAGCACCACTCACCATCCCAGTTATCACTACACCTTGAATAAGCCTGAAGTAGGCTGACTCCCACAGTAGATGACCATCACAATCAACAGAAACCTTCTCTTTACAAGGAAGGTTGAAATAATTAGCAAGACTGCTAGAATCACATTGAAGAACTGTAATATTTGGACGCTTAGAAGGGCCCTTGAGTCACAGGGACCAAGGGGACTGCAGAGGAGGGAATAAGACTAATTCAACAAGGGAGATACTAATACTGACCTGCAGAGGAGGGAATAAGACTGGGGGATTAGTCCGCTCCTCTGCAGCCTATATATACATGAATGGGACAATAGGGAAGATCCAGACACAGTGGATGTGTCTGGGACATTATTCTGAACAGGACACAAGTTGGGAGTGATCCACTCCATCCACAACACAAGAAAGACACATGGGGCATTGTTCTGACAGTCCCCTGCCACAGACACAGTCAGAAACACTCCAGACTGTGTCCTAAGCATCCTGGACAGCCTAGACTGTGTCCTGAGCATTCTAGGCCCTCCAGACACTGTCCTGAGCATCCAGGACTGCCAATAACAAGTGGTGCTGCAGGCATGTCAGGCTCTGCATTCACTGGATAAAATGGTGTATGGAGAGGAGTTAAGATGCAGTGAGCCCTTGGTGTGTTAAGGGCTTGGTCTTAGCATTCTGATTGGGAAAGCTACTCTTGTCAAATGCCACATCCCTTGACAGGTGGACAGAGTGGGTACTTTTATCCCAGAGTCAGTATCCATCACTATTAGACTCATACCCAACAAAGATGACTGGAAGTGCTTTTGCATCAAGTTTCTGACACTTATCAGCTGGCACATGCATATATACCTTGCATCTGAAGACATAAAAGTATAAGAAATCCAGAACCTGACCAGGGTTCCATCTCTTGTGTGGGGTCTTCCACTCCAGTGAGTGTGTCATGCTAGGACATCATGTGTCTTAGTGTGAGGGTTCTGGTTTGAGTATGGATGCCTTGTCCAAGTCTGGTTTCTGATATGGGTCAGAGTTCTAACACTTAGAACTTGTATGGCTATGGCATTTGATGGCATGTAGCAGTGCCAGCTTAAGAAGGGTATCTTCTAGATTGTGTCTAGGAAGAGATGTCTAGAGATGGTGACTACATCTTGTATCACACTTAGTTTGTTGATATTCACAAAGGTCATGAATGGAAGGGGGTTCTGTCTGTTGTCTTTGTAGGAGTGGCTCCTTGGTGCTACAGGCAGTTATAGTATGAAACACATATTACAGAGGTCATGATATGCAACTTGTTTGTATAGATGACTAGAGTTCCTTTACTAGTGGCCTTTGGGTTTGGGTTCTGGGTAGGAAAGACAAAGTCTTTCTGTCTGAGTTTGTTTGAAGTTTCAAGTGAAAAGCAAATGCAGCTCTAAGTTGATTTGCAGACCTTAGGGTACAGTGTAGTTATGCATTTTGGACAGTCACATCTTTGGGACAAACCTCTGTCACTCTCACATTTCTTATCCAAATGGGCCAATATTTGAGACATAGGTGTACCCCCCAATTTAGCACATCTGTACCAAGTTTGGTAGAGGATGGATAACATGTCTTGGTGATAGGACCAATTTATAGCAAAGATCACCTATTTTAACTTTTATTTCATTTCTGGAACTTGTAAAACCACTTTTTTTGTTTTATATCATGGTGAAATATCTTAACATACATCATACCTACAAAATAAAGCAAGAATGGTGGAAATCTATACAGAATTCCAGTGTCCAGAAAGTGATCATCAGGGCATGACATCAGACACACTGACAGCCTAGAGCAGAACCCCAGAATGGAACATTGGAGTATTGGAGCACCTGGAGTGGAATGGAATCATTCATGTAGATAATATATGCTTGATATCTAGATATATACATATGACTGAACAGCTTGCACACACATTGTATTCGACTGAGGGAAGCAGGTGACCTAGGAAGACAAGATAGTAAGAGAGGAGGAAGCTGAGGGGGGTAAGACAAAAGTAAAACAGTTTGAAGAGAGTCAAAGGGCAAGTGGACAAGACAGGGGTGGACAAAAGTAAGAGGTCTTGAGGTGGGCAAGAAGATACAGATGCATTCTGCAAGTTTCTTAGTAACACCCAAGGAGCATCAGCAAAAAATGTTCAGGTGATTTGCACCCACCCAACAAAATATAGTGCCATAGAGCACCGATAGTGATATGTAGCCATTCAGGCAACAACGTATCCTGAATTTGTGTCAGTAGCTCCCAGCCAATGATCTGTAGACCCAGTAGAAGTCTCGGGCAGCACTGTGCAATATGTTTCTTTGGTCTTGGCTACGTGTCACTATATGTGCTATACGTTCTATCTGAGTACCATCACACTTGGAGTCTAACTTTAACCATGCGATTCAATGCTACTATGAGCCAAGGTGAGTTTCTAACATCTCAAACAAATGAAAATTGTTGTAGTGGTTGAAATAAAACTCATTCGCAATCTCCAATGCATTAAGGTGTGTCCATGAACGACTGAATGGCAAAGATCCATACTTTGGGGTGAGATGACATGCCTGAAGGATGTCATTGACACCAACAACAGCAGAATGTCGAACACGATTACGTGTTGACCTGGCCAATTTATACATCCCAATTGTCTCGTCCCACATATTGAAAGGCCTAAACCACTCGACATAAGCCAGTGGGTGAGGGAAGGAGCCATATTGAAATGGCAGAGTGAAGATGACTCGGATTTGGGCCACTTGCAGTCCTAAATAAATTTGAAGATTAGATGTACGCAGTGCGACGAAAACAAAGGGTTCCAACCATGCAGCCCTCCATTCTCTCGGTGAAGTTTGCCATCTTAAATAATCAATGCAGTATCAAAGTGTGCTGGTGTCTCAGGCTTTTGTGGACTCCGGGATGGTATCACGCAAGATGCCCAAAGTTTGTTCAGCCATTTTTGATCGCTAATGTATGGGACGCTGGGAAGTAGAACTGTAATGAACTTGTAAATGTTGAATCGGTCATACGGGCTTGCTTTGATCCTTGAGCTAGGTATGTGTTTGGTTAAAAAGGCTTGAAAGGCGGACACAAAGGTTGTGGCACCAAAAGCTGATATGAGGCGGCTGACTGGAGTGCTGGGGAGGGGGCATGTTTTTGGGAGGTGGTACGCATGACCTGACATAAAACCAGATGGAACAAAGAGTGCTGAGGTACGTTTGGGATGGCTAGAAAAAATTGGTTCATTCTCCGCATCAGAATCGTCAGAGTCCAAGCCCTCTGATGTGGTTAGCTCATTGCGGCTGCGACTTGTTGAGATCCAATCGAGGTAGGCTGTGTGATGGTCCACAGCTTCCTGTCGCTGAAGCCACAAGGTCATCTGGGCAATGTAGTCACGCCATTGCCAGCACGATAACCTTCTTTGGCATAATCAATGTGAAGGCTTCGGGACTCTCAGTGTTGTATCCATCAGCACTGCCCAATGCACGAAGGGATTCAATGTAGTGCAGCATTGAGTGCAGTTTGGGGATATTAAAATCATCACGGATACCGAGTTCGACAAAGATATCCTTGTTCGCATGAAACATGTTTAGGCCATCTCGCATTCTCGCCAATGTGACATCCATGTGGCTTTGATATTGGGCATAAAAGATAAAATCGAGCACACCGCGAACAGCCAAAAGAACCCTGGGATCGACAATTCCAGTGAGGACACAGATGATAACTCATTCCATTTCTTTATGCTCTTTCCCAGTCCATTGCGAAATTGACGAGATACCTTTTTTAAAGTGTCGAAGACCTTGATAGTCAGTCATAGCCTTGAAACGGGCATCCAATTCCCGTTCCAAAGCAATGGCAGTACACCATTTGATGAGATGATCCTTGAATACCCCTTTGTGAAGCTGATGAAGAATGTCGGAGATATGCATGCAAATATATTGGTATGGGGGAGATCAGCCCAGAAGGGATGATGGATAGGTCAGAGGCCTTCATCCTTGAACAAATATGGGTCTTTGCCATTCTTGTGCTGGGCAAGGGTGTTCAGAGTTGCAGCCTGTGAACAAGAGGTGATTCCACATTCTCGCCCCGTTCATCTCGTCCAATGACACAATGAGGACATCAGTTTTCCATACAGCAGGCAACAAGGCATTGCTCAGGGTGATCAGCGATGTAAGCAGCAAGGATGGGGAATATATGACAAATGAGACTGTCAGCACAAGTCATCTCGACACCATTTTTTCCCGCCGAGATGAGTGGTTCCAAGATCTTCCACATGCAGTGATGGAATGAGTGGTAGATGGCAAACTTTCGACTGTCCCTTCCTCAAAACACTCAAGCTTTGAGATAGGTAGATAGCCAATTAGAACAGTTGCATGGGAAGATGGTTGACGCCAAATTTCTTTCAATATATTTCCAATGGTTAAGTACACAGGGTAGGCTTTTTTGTCACTGCTAAACTGAGTGAGACTTGTCTTGTCTGCTGCATGATCAACGGCACAACGACAGCACCAGCTGGAAGGTGTTCCTAAACTGTTCATGACTAATCAGGATCATTGATTATCGATAACCTTGAAGTCGCACACTCACCTGCATTGTCCACCACCAATCCCCCATCCATGCCTCATCGTAAATCCTAGTAGTCCCCGATCCATCTGTGAAGACTTGCTGAGGAACGTAGGAAATGTGCTCTCGGAATGAAGGATTCCCAATCAACTCCTTGATACATTTGACGGGGTCTTGAAACCACAGCTCAAGTAACTCCGTCTCCGGCTTCCCATCATCACCAATCACATCGCCTGTGACCTTAATCATTTCGCACGTCCACTCTGGCCCCGTTGGAAGGCTGTTGATTATCTTGAGGAACTTATAGTTGCTTGAGTAACTTGGGCGGGTGCAATTTTTGGTCTGATGGCAGAGTCGGTGAGCTCGAGTCCATTCCCTCTTCTCACAAATTCAAAATGGACTCACAATTGGGAGCTTTAGGAACTTGTCTGTCGCTGTTTGTGAAACCTCCTTTATCAACCACCGTGCAAGTTCCCATTCCTCCTCATCTTCAAAAGGCGCCCATGGTTTCTCACCTAATCCGGCAGCAATCTGCTCCTCTCTCAGAGTCTCAAACGCTGTCACACTCTCTCCAAGGACATGTGCAACATGATCCGAATTGTATTCTTCTGCAAAGCGCCCAGGTGCATCTTCATCTTCAACTTCCTCAACTGTAACTCGATGTGACCATGACTCCAGCTGATTCTCAGGTCCCTCGGTATCATTTGTGTTAGCATCCATCAGGCATTCACTGGGGATATAATCAGCCTCCCCACCTGTGCCTATGTATCCAGCTGTTGGATCCTCTGTCGCAGGACCAGAGTCAGAATTAGGAGGAGAAGCACTACGACAGTTTATCTCCCATTCCAAGCTGTGCAGCATGCTGGGGTATTGGAGATGTGAAGTTGCACATGTTTCACTTGTGTGAGTTCTTTGAAGCAAAAGCCGCAGCGGTGCTTTTTATGAGGTAGCATTTTCTTAACAAGTGTTTGTCGTTAAAGGTACATTCAGAAAACTTCAAGAAATATTTGAATTGAAATATTACTTGTCAGTGCCGGAGGTGGCTCCACCGGTATATATTTAGTCTCGCGACTTGTAACCCCAATGTCGCCACCTTGTTGTCACGTTGTTTGTGCTTGTTCAATGTTCGGTGGCTATGTAAGCTAAGGTTCACATTTTTACATCTTGTCTCTTCCCTCTTTGTTCACATCTTCCCTCGCAGGTGTTGCATCTTCACATCCCTCACTGGACCCTCAGTCGTGTCAGTAGACATGCTGGGACCCTCAAACAAGACCAACCAACAAAGTACAACTGGCCGGGAATGATGCCCTTCTGAGAAAGTCGCTCAACAAGGTGCGTTCATGCGTTCTTTGGCCCCCAGTTTCTCATTTATACTCCCACAGTTCAATCCCAGCGAGAGAAAGAGAATGCAAAGCATGAAGCAGCTGAACGTGCTGAGCAACGGAAGGGTAAGAAAGCTGCGACACAGCGCAAGGCTGCTGAACGTCAGAAGGCCAACTCAAACAAGAAAAAATGTAAGTCCAATGTATTGTAACGCCGTTAACAGTGCATTAACATTTCTTACAGTGACCAATCGTGTTGCCGCAGCAAACTTGTGTGTTGTTATGGGTCCTGATCCAGCGGTGTGTCCTCTCCTCTCGTCACGACCACACAGACTTACTAATGTTGAACCATGTTTAGTTCGAGCCAGCTTTTACTATGACACCTCACTCAGACCTTCGCAAACGTACAACCGTCATCCCTGCTGCATCTCGCAACCCTAAAGTTTCTACTCAAACCACACCTGAAGTATTACTTGTCATTCTTTTTGTTTATGCACACTAAACATAATACCAGACTTCTGGAAGCCGTACCTTATCTAGAGACAAAGCAGCTGAACTCATTCGAGCCAGGAAACAATTAGCTAACAGTGGGGGACGCAACAAAGGTAACAACGGACGTGACACAGGCTGTGGCGAACATAACGTGAGTGGTAACAGATGCGATGATGCCAATAATGGCCTGGCACAGGTGATTACCACAAGGTTCAGTTTCGAAATATGCTAATCATCCTCTTTTGTTTCTAGCACCCCGTAAGTCTATCCATGATGACGAAGGCATCAATGGTACTGTCAACATGTGTACTATTGCGATTCCCATCAACTTATGTTTTAGAACATTTGTTCAACCCTGGCCACAAAGATGACTATGACATTCCTCCTTTAGGCGATGAGCAGGGTGACTACAATCTTGGCAATTACGAACAAGATGGAGGCAAGGGAAATGGAGAGCCACCTGAGTATGAAGATGAAGACAAGGACATGGTGCGGATCAAGATGAAAATCCGGAGGGTAAAGATTGTTCCCATTCGCCATCTCCTAGTGCTGGCGACAAGTGCTCCCACTCACCTTCAGGTACCAAGTATCAGTGGCGCAAACCAGTCAAAGTCCAAGCTACGACGGGTGCAAAACCGAAGGCCAGTGATTACAAGGTTGCCGTTCAGAAGATTCTTACCAAGTCGATTGCTCTTTACCGTGGCTACCTCAGCAAGGATACCCCATACCCTAACACGATGGAAGAGTTGAGGTGGGCAAAGAAGTCTTGGAAGGATGGCTGTGGTGAATGCGAGGCACGTATACTTCACAACCCAGAGCTAATTAGATTGGTAAGTTGCACATGTATCCCAATTGTCGCATTCAAATGGTTGCCTAGATCACTAGCCATGGCTCGCACTTCCGTGGCCGAATCAAGACCAAGGTTCAACCTCATGTCAAGACCATGTACGGCTTCAGCAGCAGTGGGAAGCTGAGCGCCATCGAGAAGAATGTCAAACTGGCTCATGAACTCAAAAAAGAGTTTGCTTTCTATTATGCGGTTCGTCTTTCAATGTAAACTCATGTATCTCCTGACAATTCGAGGCCAGAAACATGCTGCGAGTGGCAACAAGGGTTACTACCACCATCCGATCATCCAGCAAGCTGTCAATGATGTTTGGTTCTCCAACAAGAAGGACAATGGCGTAAAGTATCCCAATATCTATATGCCTTTCCCCAACGTTGCCTTGGCCCTTATTCTTACTGCGGTTTGTTTCCTTTCTCTTGTCCGCTGTTGATGCTAATCATGCAGGACTTTTCAGGTCGAGAATTGTATCGACGAATGGGCAGACGGCACCCATACCAACATCTCTTTCACTCAAGATCTATACGAAGAGATTTTCCATGAACATCTAGAGGAACTTAACCGCTTCGATGCATTTACTGCAGAACTCAAGATTGTACCATCCTTGTTGTGGGACTTACATGACGAAGGGTGGTGAGTTTTGTTATGAGCCTGATCCCCTATTGGTCCCTTATAGCTACATCCAGCCGCAATGCCAAAGCTGACCCTCTTGAGCAACCCAAGTGCACCTCATCCCCTAGCGTGTACGCAGCTGCAATCGAGGAATTCAAAAATGGTGGATATCATGACAGTGACGAGGATGAGGATGAAGGTGAAGGTGAAGGTGAAGATGAGGGCGAAGGTGAAGGTGAAGGTGAAGGTGAGGGCGAGGGTGACGACGAGGGTGACGAACTTGAAGCTTGAATTTGTGATATGGTTTGTGAACGGTGGTTTCTTACTAACTTCCGTCTCAATGTTTTTTGTAACCAGAGTAACCAATAGATGATAGATATTCAATAGACGGATGGTTATTGTATTCTGATTGAAGTGTGGATTAGTGACACCTCAAGTACATCGAGCTATAAGACTCAATATTGCACAGTTAGCACCGGTAGTGAACATCAACATGGTGGTATATCACACTATTTAGCTTTCTGGGACATCTATATCTCGCTACATTTCGCTACAAATCAGCTACCAGTGCCTACCAGGGAGAATATACCAGGGGGGCTGCAATACAGCAAATCGGGCTACATTGCCTCTGTATTGCTATTTCGCAACCTGATTTTTTGCTGATGAGGAGAGTACGGGCACAGGCGCACTCAATGGGGTCTACATTTGTAGCAATCAAGACAGTGAGTTTATATACATTGCAGGCCGTAGCTAAAGTGGCTGTCTGGGGTTTATCATATGGGGGTCAATGCGATGAGTATCATAGTGAGAAACTGGTGGCATGAAAGGGAAGTGGTAGGGGAGGAATGAGGCGAAGCGAACACAAAGGGAGAGTGGTGAGGGGAACAAAGGCAAAACAGTGAAAGGTGAAGACAAAGATGACAGCAGGCACACGGGCGATACATGAAACCAAGACCAAATCCAACTCAGGCTCTCCAATTGGATTGACTGGCGATGACATGAGGCCATCGAGGATGGGTGACGTGGTCTGCGTGGATCCACTCAACCTTTGTCGAGTGGCATTGGGAGCAGCTGGGGTGGTACCAGTGACGCAGGGGATGGCAGTTGGATGGTGCTTGATGATGACACAAGGGAGGCAAGGCGAAGAAAGGGGAGAATGGATGAAAGGAAGGGATAGTTGATGAAAGGAAAGGATGGGTGATGAAAGACAGGCCTGTTTGACTGGGCGCTGCAACATAGATGGGGTGAGTTGCAAGGCCATGGTCGATGCACGACTTGCATGGGTGGGTAGCAAGGCGATCGAGGCAAGGTTGAGAGCAGGGGCGCAGCTTCTAGAGCAAGACCGAAAGGTATGAGAATCAGAGTGACAGGATGGGAGGAGAAAGGCAGCAAAAGACAGCGGCAAGAGTGGGTGATGGAGGAAGAAGGGGTGAGGAAGAAGTTGGTTTTCAGGGCCTGAGGGGCACACCCAGATGGCATGGTCTGGCATGATCTGAGCGCACAGTAAGGGCAATCCTTACACCAGCTGAGGGGTGTAAAAGTTTGGCCGTCCCTGGTAAATGCTTTAGAGGATGATAATAGATTGTGCCTTTTTACGTGTGTGAGTCAATCATCATTGCCGTTAGGCTCAGAATCGTTGTCAGCTGCCATATCTACATCCTCATCAAGATAGATCCTGGTGAGATCTGCTCGATCGATAAGGCGTGTGACTGGGATGGAAGAGCGTGAACGCACATGGTAAGGAATGAGGAGAAAGGCGGTGAATCGCAGCTTTCATACTGTACCGTCCAGCTCCACCAGTCAATATGAGCCGCTGGGGGTCCTTCACATGACTACCATTGGTCCGAAGTAATGGGGCTTGGACTTGTGGCTGAGATCAGTCTCGATGCTCGAGTTGCGCACAAGCACGAGCACTCCCGGTTTGAAGTCAAAGTCCTTGATTGTGTTCTTGAAGGTTCGTTCGAACTGGCGAATGGATGCGAAGCAGCTATGGATCACATTGTTATGGATGGTGGCAAGGTCGTCCTTGTGCTTTAGGAGTTGATGCGTGCGAATGGCGATAAGATCTGTGGTGGTGAGGGGTTTAACGAGATTGGGGATGAGGAAGGTGGCGAGGGTGATGTCAAAGGGGAGGAGTGGCTCGATGCCGTGAGCCATAAAGAAAGGGGTGTGGCCAGTTGCCTTGCGAGTTGTAGCACGATTGGCCCAGAAGGCATGTGGGGTGACCGCGGGCCAACGCAAGATGTTACCTTCGCAGGCTTTGACGATGGATTCATGGATCATGCGGTGTTGGCGTTCGATGATGCCATTGGCATGAGAGTTGTATGCAGAGATGCGGATGTGCCTAATGCCGAAGCGGTCAGCGAGTGAGTCGAGGGTGGCGACGAATGCGGTGCCATTATCTGTTACTATTTCTTCTACAGCACCCCAGTGGCATAGGATCTTCTCGAAAATGAAGGAGGTGAGTGTGCGGGCGGTTTCTGCATGGAGGGCATGCCATTCTGGCCAGGCTGTGAGGGAACAGTGCGGCTGGACTATGTAGCGGAATCTGGCAGTGGGTGGCATAAGCATCGTGTTGATGTATGCCTTACGGAAGAGGGGGGCCGGGATGGTGACGGTCAGTGGGATCTTGACTTTGGTTGTCTGTCGCAATTGGCACTCGTGGCAAGTGGTGATGTGCTGCTTAACATTAGCAGCAAGTGTGGGCCACCAGAACCTGTCGAGGATGGTACGTAGTGTGGAGTAGAAACCTTTGTGGCTGAGGCCATCGTGTGCATCATGTAGGACTTGCTCACGTTGTGGGGGTGGGATGATGAGCTGGTGGCGCCCTTGAGGCTGCCGGCACCAGAGTCGTCCATTGCGAGTGAAGAAAGGTTGGGCGCGCTTGATCAATTGCTCATGCTCGTTGAGTGGGAGGTGGTGGAGAGTTGGATCGGTGAGGAAGGATCGGATGCGATCGAGATTGGTGTCACAATCATTGGGAGGCGGGGAAGATGTGGTTATCGGTGTCGATGGGGTGGTTGCACCCCCAGCCAGGGCCTGAAAAATTTGGGCTGGCGGGTGTGGGCAAGTGTTGACCCATAGTCTGAGGGAGAGGATGTCATCAATCCACTCCTCAGGGTCGCTGTTGGGATCATCTTCACCCAGAACTGGTTCATGGTGCAAGAGGCCGTCCAGGGAAGCATGCTTCTCCGCGGGAATGTGGACGAGAGTGAAGTTGAAGAGTGAGATTGCAGTGATCCAGTGGTTTATGGCCACGTTTGGCTGCATGTCGGGGTTGCGGAGCATTCCGTGCACGTACTGTGTGTCCATCTCTACTACCAGGTTAGTGATGTCAATAATATGGACATGAAGCACATGGAGGGGTCAAAAGAGCCCATAGAGTTCGATTTTGGGTTGCGAGTAACGGGACTCACGCTCGTTCCAGAAGATGGAGCCAAAGCGCAAGGGCCGGCGCTGGCCATCCTTGCATTCCTGTGAGAGGATCCAACCGACGGCATGCCAGGAAGAGTTGATGGCTAGGAATATGGGGCGGGAGGTCGAGTAGTCGATTGGGATGAGTGTGGGTGAGTTGACGATGGCATCCTTGAGATGTTGCATGGCCCGTGCGTGGTGGTTGTCCCAGTGGAAATCAGCACCGTTGTGGGTGAGGTCCACGAGGGGGTGGGCGATCCGGGTGTAGTCCTTGATCCAAATGCGCATGTATCCGGCGAGGCCGAGGAATGCACGGACGTTGGTGAGGTTCTTGCAGGGGGGCCAGGAGGCCACTTTGTCAGCTTTGGAGTCCTGAGGGACGTGGCCATCATATGTGCATTTGTGCCCGAGGATGGCGAGCTCAGAAGCGGCTATGGAGATCTTGGGTGCAGAGACGGTGGCTCCGGCATGCCCGAGGTGGTGGAGAATGCGGTGGGTGTTGGTAAGGTGTTCCCAAATGAAGTGGCAGATGCCTGCGTTTGTGGGGATGGTTTCGAAACCTCCGTCTGCAGTTTCATATTGTGAGGCAGGGCCACAGATGGCGGTATCGTCAACGAACAGCCTTGCAACCTGTGGGATCTCGGGCTCAAGGATGAAGGAGATGTCACCATGGAATATGGCGACTGCATTAGTAGAGCCCTGAGGCAAGACAGTGCACTGGAGCACACCGAGTGGCGTCTGGAAGCTGGTAAGGTCACATGAAGAGGTGTCGAGGGCGCAGTGGTCATAGCCCACAAAAAGGTCCAGGATGGAGTAGCAGGCGTGCGCAGCCATGCTCTCCACCAGTTGGTCGACGAAGGGGGGAACGCCTGCGTTGCGGATGGTGACCGCATTGAGTGGCTGCAGGTCATGGACAAGGTGGAGGTTCCTGTTTTTCTTTTTGACGCAAAACCATTGGGAGTGGTACGATGCATCGGATGGCTCATATACCCTGCCAGCAATCTTTCACTTGAGAAGGTTGATGACCTCGTCGATGATTCCAGATGGGATCGGCAGACTCTTGTGTGTCCAAGGAACGTGCTCGATCATTGGAATTTTGACAGGTTTGAAGTAGTCATCGCGGAAGCAGCCGCACTCCTCGTTGGTCCATGCAAGGGCGTGTTTGTTGGTTTTAAGGACATGCTGCACTAAGGTTAGCTCATCTGGCCATAGGAAGCCGTACCTGTTGAGGTCCAGAGCCTCTAGGCGCTCCCTTATGAGATGTGTACCAGGCGTGAAGGGAGGAGGGTGAGTGGGAAGAGGGGAGAGAGTGAGGAGTGGGTCCTCAGGGCAGTGGCGGATGATGCGGAAGTCCTCGGGGAGAGACGCAGGGACCGGGCAGACCTTGTGGGCAACTTTTTTGTATGTGAAAGAAGGGAGGGGGGAAGTCGGGGTGTGGGAGCATAGGCAGTATAGTAACATTCTGGCGTGGACATGTGCGGAGGGGGGCTTTGGGGTGCCTGCGAGGGGTGGATGGAGTTGAACCGAGAGGATACATATGCATCCTACCTGGGTACGACGTTCTCGTGAGGGGATAGCTATGTGTCGAGAATGAACGCAGGGGTCCCAGATGATGACATCGACATTGCCATTGGGCCGGTCCTTGAGGCTGCTCTGGAGGAGCTTCTGGAACAGTCTACCAAGCAACAGGCAAAAGGATGCCTGCTCGACTACGTGCGCATGGACTTTAAATGGAACACCACCGACTTGTATCGTCAGGTGCTCGGTGCAACCAAGTGTCCAATTGGTGGCTGAATTCGCGCCCTCCATCTCGAGCCGAATGTTTGGGGAGATGTGAGTTCCAACCTTGAGTGCGAGGTCCTTGCGGATCGCAATGATCTGCGAACCGGAATCCACGATTCCGGCTACCATGGCTGACTCACTGATGAGAACATCGATCTCCAGAAGGGGGAGAGAGTAGTCCGGCTCCAGCCATGAAGCGAGCTTGACAGGGGTGAGGCGAGGGGGAGCTGTGGCCATGGTGACTGCCCCGACTTCGACACTGCGGGAGCAAAGGCGCTCCGCCAGTTCCTTGCAAATTGGTGCACTGGCGGCAAGGACATGAGCGGGCATGGTCTGAGTGAGCTTACCCTCCATGAGCCAGCTGAGGAGCTGTTTAGTGAGCTCCTGGTCCTCTGCACTGGATTGGTAGCAATATTGAGGAGTGCAATCGACCGTCATGGGAGGAGCGGGCTGCATGAGGGGAGGTTGGGTGGGAGGCGTTGGTGGTGGTGGCATAGGGGCAAGGGTCAGTGCTGGGAGCGCAGAGGAGGTGGCGGTTGAGGGAGTGGTGGCGGGTCTGGTGCGCCACTTTCGTTCCATGGTGAAGACTTCAAACTTGTTGTAGAGCTCAGAGTCGAGGTCTCCGGTGTTGCTTTGGTTGTCCAAGGCGTCATTGTCGTTGGCGCTGGCTTGATCACTGTCAGAATTGGAGCATTCAGTGATGAATGCTGTGTGGGTTTAGCACCTGATGGCTTCGAAACTAAGGCTCATGTGAGGACGGGAGTCGTGTTGGAACATAGCTGCAGTGGCCGGAGCGGAGGCTCCAGGGGTTGAGCTACGGGGTGCGCCATTGGCAGTGAGCCAGGCGTCGATGGCATACTTGAGCCCACACCTGCTGCCGTCGTTTGGGACAGGCTGACCTGTTGAAAGGTGGATGCGGTCGTTGATGATGGCAGCATAGCTTGTGCGGCAGTATTCTTCTGCGGCGGGGCACCCGCGGATGACGTGACCAGGCAGTGCGCAGAAAGCGCATTGTCGGGCTTTTGGTTTGTGATTGAAGAAAGAATCAGGGTCGATGGTTGGCGGTGCAGTGGTGATGGTCTGGGGCCAGAGTTTGCAGGAGGCAGCAGCTTCAGGCTGCTGCCAGTTTTGTCCCACAGGGGCCTGGTATGCAAGGGTGGCGGCTCCCTGGAACCAAGATGGTGCAGCCAAATGCTCGGCAACCTCAGGGAAGTGGCACAGGCATTGTGAGTAAAGCACCGTGTAATCAGGGTCTTGCACCGAAAGGCCATGCATTCTCCAGACTATGCTGTCCATCTCTTTGTCATCATCAGGCAGCATGGGCTGGGGGTCCACAAATTGGACCATTTTTGTTTTGTAGTCGAGGCGGTTGGCCAAGGGGTCCCATATGCGACGCCCACTGTGGACACAATCGTGGACTGCAGCAAGGTCTCGGTTAAAGTCGCGAGGGAGATCATAGCTACGGGAGGTGTCACGGCTCTGTCATGGGTCGCATGCTTCAGAGCTGATCCACTGCTCTGATGCAGGGAGTAGGTCGCAGCTGATCGTGCGATCTCGGGAATGATGCTGTTGCGGGCAGTGAAATTGGGCGTTGGCAAAGTATTGTCGAGCCACAGTAAGGACATTGTTGAATTCGTAGGGTCTGTGGGGTGGGTGTGATGGCTTCATGGCGTAAATCCTGTTGGCCAGGATTTTGCGGTCGTCGGGGTGGAAGCCTTTGAAGAACTCGGCGTCGTGCTCCGAGTCATGGATAGGTTGTGTCTTATGGAGTTGTTGATAGATGTATAAGAACCTGCGGTGGTATGACAATATGTCGTCTTCGTTTCGCATCTTTGATTGGCACAATAGGTCCACAAAGTCTTGAAGGGCTTCCTTGGTGTATCATGCTATGGCCAAGGTGTCTGGATACAGGCGGATGAGTGCAGCGTGGAATGTGGTCCAATCTCCTGTGGCAAAGCCGTCAATGGAATCCCAGAAGTTGTGTAATGCGGAGGGGATGTAGTTGAGGATGTGCTCAACTTTCTGCACGTCTGTAAGTCCGTGGCTAGTGGCCAGGCTTTCGCATGTGCGCAGGAATCTTGAGAGGGAAT
This sequence comes from Russula compacta, assembly GCA_022376555.1. Lineage (NCBI taxonomy): Eukaryota > Fungi > Basidiomycota > Agaricomycetes > Russulales > Russulaceae > Russula > Russula compacta. The sequence goes on from WTXH01000033.1 coordinate 196,771, forward strand.
TGCTGGCTTGGCCCGAGAAAAAGGGGGCCCGAAGATTGCATGTCCCAGGCATTCCAGCCAGTCCTGATGGGTTGGAAGACATAACGTTGGGCCCTGTTGGTGTGGTGGAGGCTGTAACTGGCTGGGCGAGAGATCATAGGGTGGGCTGAGTCGAAGTTGGGGGAGGTGGTGGTTAGCTGGATGAAGGAACTGGCGGCGGTGCAGGAGCTGGTTGCGGGGGTGTTGGAACTGGTGGAGAGGTGGCGGTCTGGGAGACCGAAGGCAGGTTGGTTGGGGCAGCCGATGGTGATGAAGACAAGGGGACTGTGGGTGAAATGGTAGGCTGAGAGGCAGCCAGAGGCTGAACTAGAGACGTAGTAGAAGGTCGAGGGGTAGGCGAGGCAGAAGGTTGCAAGATGGGTGAGCTGGGAGACTGAGCGGCAACTGGAGGGACAGGGGCAGCGAGTGAGATGGGTGGAGGTGGAGCAGAGTTGGGTGGTGCTGGCGAGGCGATAGGAGTGAGCGAGATGGGACTGTTGTTGGGGACTGAGGGAGGTATCGAGGCGCTGGGTGCAGGTAACTGAAGTTGAGATGTTGGCGAGGTGGGTCGGGACTGGGGTGTTATGAGACTGAAATCGAATCCGGGAGAGGTGGCTCTGGCTGGGTTCAAGAATTGGGAATCTGGAAAGCTACCGGGGAGATCGGAGTTGGTTGCGATGAGAGATGATGAGAGGCTAGAGGGTGAGGGTATCGGAAGACGGCTAGAGCTAGGTCGGGGTGTGGGTGGAGTGGCGAGAGAGCTAGGAGGTGGGCCTGATTTGGTAGACTTTGCGGCACGGAGTGGTTGCTTCCTCTTGCTCATACAAGGGATATGAACAAAGCAAACAGCGTGACAAGGGAGCAGCTAGTGAGTATCACAGCTGCGAGTGAGGAACAAGGGTCTTGAATGCTTCCCCTCGCAGTGGGCTCCAAATGAACAGCTTGCACGCACGTTGTATTCGACTGAGGGAAGCAGGGGACCCAGGAAGACTAGATAGTAAGAAAGGAGGAAGCTGAGGGGGGTAAGACGAAAGTAAAACAGTTTGAAGAGAGTCGAAGGGCAAGTGGACAAGACAGGGGTGGATGAAAGTAAGAGGCCTTGAGGCAGGCAAGAAGATACGGACACGTTCCATGAGTTTCTTAGTGACACACAAGGAGGAGAGTATGGGCGCAGGCATGCTCAATGGGGTCTGCATTTGCAGCAATCAAGACAGTGAGTTTATATACATCGCGGGCCATAGCTAAAGTGGCCATCCGGGGCATATCGTATGGGGGTCAATGCGATGAGTATCATAGTGAGAAACTGGTGGCATGAAAGGGAAGTGGTAGGGGAGGAATGAGGCGAAGCGAACACAAAGGGAGAGGGGTGAGGGGAACAAAGGCAAAACAGTGAAAGGAGAAGACAAAGACGACAGCGGGCGCACAGGCGATACACGAAACCGAGACCAAATCCAACTCAGGCTCTCCAATCGGATTGACCGGCGATGACGCGAGGCCATCGAGGATGGGCGATGTGGTCTGCGCGGATCCACTCAACAAAGGTCGAGTGGCATTGGGAGTGGCTGGGGTGGTGCCAGCGACGCAGGGGACAGCAGTTGGATGGTGCTTGATGACGACACGAGGGAGGCGAGGCGAAGAAAGGGGAGAAAGGATGAAAGGAAGGGATAGTCGATGAAAGGAAAGGATGGGTGATGAAAGACAGGCCCATTTGACTGGGTGCTGCGACATAGACGGGGCAAGTTGCAAGGCCGTGGTCAACGCACAACTCGTGTGAGTGGGTAGCAAGGCAATCGAAGCGAGGTCGAGAGCAGGGGCACAGCTTCTAGAGCAAGACCGAAAGGTACAAGAATCAGAGTGACGGGATGGGAGGAGAAAGGCAGCAAAAGACGGCAGCAAGAGTGGGTGATGGAGGAAGAAGGGGTGAGGAAGAAGTTGGTTTTTAGGGCCTGAGGGGCACACCCAGATGGCATGGTCTGGCATGATCCGAGCGCACGGTAAGGGCAATCCTTACATGACTTTAGTACCATATGTAATGCCAGTACATGAACAGCACCACACTATTCAGTAGTTAGTTCATGTACTTAACTAGATCCTACCATAGCCTTAGGTCCATAAGCCCACACATAGATAAATACCAGACAAGTAGTGTACAGACAACTCCACACATGTCTGCAACTCCTCACTCCCAACTTCATAAGTTTGCCACACATCCTTGCATAATGGTTGGCAGAGCACTCTCAGATCAAGTCAAGTGGCAAAGGAAGGCTCATGCAAATCAAAGACAACTACAGGAGGCAGCCATCTGTTGAGACGGGCCGGAGGCGACCGGATCAACCGGAACCGGTTTGCCGGTGCGCTTGGACCGATAGCGATGGAGCGATCGGTTTAAGAATGTAAATAGATAATGATTAAGACAATTCCTACTGCACGCTCCTTTATCTATGAGAATAATAGTACTTAGGAATTATTGTCATGTATTGTTCTGGCCTTCTGGCCAATGCACACTCCTTACAGTATTTAAATAGGATTTTTCTACATACTTTAAAGGAAGAATCTACACACAGATTTCACCTCACACATTATCTTATCTGCCCTGTCACGCTCCACTTCAACAGGTTATGGGCCCTGCGCCCCTGCAAAGTCCAAGAAGAAGATCACCACAAACAAGCTCCCTTCAAGTATTCACGCAATTCTGTTTCTCCTGGAAAGGCGAGCCTCTGTTTTATTAATGCGTCTAACCTCACTTCCCCGGTCCTTGGAGCCGGCGGATTGGTGTAGATTGGGCCCACTCATCCTGGGCTTCCCACGAGCTGTGCGAGGGAGCGTGGCGACGCTGAAGCACATGCGAGTATTTCCTTTGAGATCACGCGCGATTACCTTATCTACATAGATCATATGATAAGATACTTAGCCTGGGGAAACGGACGGTGATCGCTGGCTAAGCACGCGCGGACGAGCCAGATGCGGCCTTACTGCCAAGATTAGGAAACCGGGTGGGAGGCCCCGGGGACTATTTGCCCACTGAACGGTTGGCAGTCGACTCCCTCGAGGAGCGCTGTTTTTGGGTCTAGAACAAGGCGGGGTAGTCATTCCCCTGAGCGCTTGGGCTCGTCACAACTGCGGTGCGCTAGATAGATTAGATTAGTCCTGTTGTGTACACATCGCGCGCTGATCTGAGGAACTGGATCTTATCGATTCAGGGTGGACAGTCTGATACACCAGAGGTTCAGTCTGGATCTTCGATCCTGGGTTGGATCGCTCCTCCTGCCCAGATGGAAAATCATCGCAGAAGATAAGATATGGATCTGCCACCTCGACTGATCGAGATGGCACATGCATATCGGGTGGGATACCCGGGTGATCATCCCATCTCGCGACGTGACATGCGACGACCGCCGATGACCGCTAGGCGAGCAGCGCGCTACGCTCCGCCTATGCAACTTTGATGGACTGGAATGCATGACCCGGGAGGCCTCTGCGCCTCTGGAAACATTCACAAAATCCTGTTCCGAGTAGTAGAACTACTGTATCTTACATACACCGCCTTCCCGACCGCCCGCACCTTCGCCACCGCTTCACGCACGCACGTGAATCGTGTCCGGAGACTCCCCATGCATCTGCCTCGCTCAGCCCTGCCGGATCGTCTCTCGGACCCTCTCCGCCCTCATTGCGATAACTCCGGACTGCCCGCGTTCGCATCCAAAGTACTTCGGGATGGACAAGCAACGCGCAATCCCGGACTGGGCAATTTAGTCCTTGGTGCTTCTCGCGGCTGCTGAATATCGAGATTCAGGGAAGCGTGGAATCGGACTTAGCCGATTGAATGGCGACGCGCATGCCAATACTCAATGGACGCACTAGCCAATAACGGAACATGGACTCGGACTTACACCACAGGCCGGATGGCCGGATTTGACCACGGAAAGCAGATGAACGCTTTCGCGCGTTAAGGTGGTAGAGTCATGCAAATATATGGATTTATTATAAGGAAACCCTCCCCCAGCTGCCTGGTACTAAGTGTTGAAATGGTTCCTAGTGTCTGGAGGCGCTAGAGGATTTGGAGATCCGCCATTTGGACGCACGTTGACGTCCCCGAACGGCACGCTGGATAAGGAGATTTGGAGCACCGCAGGGTTTCTGATCCGGTCCAACCAGATCTTTTTGTCTCTTTGAAGGCAATTTATGGACTATATTACGTCTCGCGCGCATGGAATCTGCAATTCCATGGAGTCCTTTTTTTGGAGCTCGGCTTCACACGCACGCACTCCGATGTGAATCTACATATATATCGTCGCCAAGATGAGGGGGGTATAGTTATAAAAATCCTCTATGTCGACGATAGTACATTTTCTGGCGATAAGATAAAGCGGATCGAATCGAGGCTCTGTGGACCGATCTAAGCGAAGATCGACTCTTATCTACGAGTCCGGATCACGCGTGACAGATCAAATCAAGAGCTTAGAGATAAACTGATCCCGCTACATCTCGGAGATCTTGAATCGCCTCGGAATGGCGGATGTGAATTCCGCACGCACACTCTTTTTCCTGCCGGCGCAGATGCACCCAGTAGAATACGACAGACAGGCCATCACTTCATATCACTGGAGGCCTGCTCTATGTACAGATCAGCACGCCCTCGGACATACCCTTCCCGCAACCTACGCGTCTTGCCAAAAGATGCCTTATCTTATCTAAACGGCACAGCAAATGTATGGCTACGCTACGATGGAGCGCGAGGATGGACCACACTCTTTTGAATATTTTTTCAATTTTCCTATTTGCACGCCCATGCAAAAACCCCAAGGTTTCATTACCGGATAAGGTCAACTAGGACTTAGATTAGTTCCAGAAGTGTCTTAATCACGGGGAGATGTTGAGATGGGCCGGAGGCGACCGGATCAACCGGAACCAGTTTGCCGGTGCGCTTGGACCGATAGCGATGGAGCGATCGGTTTAAGAATGTAAATAGATAATGATTAAGACAATTCCTACTGCACGCTCCTTTATCTATGAGAATAATAGTACTTAGGAATTATTGTCATGTATTGTTCTGGCCTTCTGGCCAATGCACACTCCTTACAGTATTTAAATAGGATTTTTCTACATACTTTAAAGGAAGAATCTACACACAGATTTCACCTCACACATTATCTTATCTGCCCTGTCACGCTCTGCTTCAACACCATCACCTACCACAAGGCCAAGGAGCATGGGAAAAAGCCATGCCTGCAGAAGATTGCTCTTAATTACTCTGTGGCTAAATCTAGCCTTCAGTGCTTCCTCAAGGTGAATATGCTCAAATTTAATGAATCAAAGTGGAGATTGGCAGCAGCTGAAGAAAAAGTACTTGTTGATTTCATTGTCAAATCTGCTAATCATGGATTTGCACTCACACATAACAAAATTATGAAATATGCAAATGCCATTCTTTAAAGTCTTCTTGGGACTGAATGTCAGCCACTCAGCAAGACATGGATCTTCAGATTTCTTGGCTGACAACCATGACTGGCTCCAGACATTCTGGAGCAAACCACTTGACACCCAGCATGCAAGGAGTTTGCACCCCACAGCAGTTAATTCTTTCTATGACATTGTTGAGAAATTTATTCTTAGCATCCTCCCTAAGGTTATCTATGGAATGGATGAGAGTGGGTTCCCAACAGCTTACTCAGGAAAGGAGCATGTTATAGGGGCATGTGGCACAAAGACCCAGCACAAGCAGGGTGGAGCCAATCAAGAGAATGTCACTGTGCTAGTCACAATCTGTGCAGATGGGACAACAATGCCTCTAATAATCATTTTCAAAGCTAAGAATTTCATGCAGAAATGGAACAGTGACAATGTTATGAGCACATATTAAGCCTTGATTCTACTTACACTGAAATATGACTCACCTGTGGTCAAGCATTACACACTCAGAAAATGGCTGGACCCATGGCTCACTTGGATGAAAGATGAGTTTAAGAAGGAGATAACACAATTTGAGGATAATGACCAAAGGAATGTCACAAAGGGTGACTTTACATGTCTTTTTGGTCATGCATACCTTTGTGCATTCAACAAGGACACTGTGACTGCAGGATTCTATGTGACTGGCATCCATTCATTTAATCAAGATGTCATCATGGAACAGCAGATGAAACCAAGCATACCTTCAACCATGAAAGAAGCATTCCCTCTTTCTCAGCCTAGCCCTGTTTGTGCAGTCATGGCAGCCTTTCATCATAACCCTCCAATGTTATTTGACATCTCACCCCCAACATACATGCACACACAATCTTATGCTGATTCTGATGTCAATCTGATGTCACCCACCCTAAAACATGTCATTGATGAGAGCATAGACCCAGCATTATTCATGCCATCAAAGTGGATGAGGTCCCTATACAGCACTATGAGCTTCACCTCATCAGGCTCCTTTCTGGTGTCAAAAACACCACATACCTCAGCCATACCCATTATTCCCCCCATTTTTGAAGGTCCACTGCTTATTGCACTCCTGGATTGGCATCTTACATTACCTTGTGGGCCAATTCCACTGACTCAGGCAGAGCTAGAAAGGGGGATGATGAGCTTTGCAAAAACCTCTATCAAGCTGAGACTCACCACCAAACACAATGTGTGATCATTGAGGGTGCTCATGCACAGCTGGTGGTGCAGAACATTCATCTGAAGAGGTTACTGTTTATTTCATGTGACCTTGCCAACCAACATTTCCTAATTGAGATTCAAGCCAGATTTTTGAAAATTCATAGCTCCTCCGTTACTGCATGGATTGCCCCCAAACTTTGTGAAAAGGTTTACATGATTTTCTCTAGATGCTCCCAAAAGGATGTACCATAATTCTTTATATTTAAAAAGTCAAATTTTTGGCTCCTTACCAAGTAACACATGTCAGGATAAAATAGCTATTGTGAAAGAATAGTAACACCTCTTGCCTTCAAATGGCTCATGCACCTTCTCCTGCATGTCTTGGAAGTGCAAGCCAAGGGATGGGTGGGGATCAGCAGGGGTAACCCCTAGGTTGTCGTCGAGGCCAGACCCCTACCCTTACCCTCCTATACCCCTACCCTCACGAGGCCAGAGCTCATGTTTGAACATAGGCATTGTGGATGGGAGTATGGGCAGAGGTTGGGGTGATGAGACCAGAGCACAGATCTAAGACAAGGAGAGAGAGAGAGAAACTGGCAGGTGCTAGCAGGCAGGCACGGACAGGGAGCTTGAGGCAGATGAAGGGGGACACAGACAAGTTCTGTGCAGGCAAATGAGATGAGAGAGACAGCACTGGGAGTGCTCACAGGACTCTGTATTAACATCAAATGAAAGCAGCTCTTTTATTATACATTTGAGTCAGTGTCTACAGGGTTTGAAAGAGCATGGGGCAAAAGGAATTGGAAACACATTGGACGAAGCGGTGGCATAGAAGTTGGGTGGAAGGTAAACATAAACGGACAAGGTGGGGCATACCACATATGGGCTGTGTGACAGCTGAGACAAAGACCCTTCTACTCCAGTCACATTGTCCTGTGATGGTGCAAGGCTGATGAACATGGGTGATGCAGATGACACAGTGCCACTTGCCCTTTGTGTGAGGGCCTCGAGATTGCTAGGAGGCATAGGACTTGGGCAGTGCTGCACAACAACACACATGGGACAAGTGAGCGAGTGAGCGAGATAGGAGAGGGTGGCAAGTCATGAAAGGTGCTGTGTGCTGGTGGTGGTGAAGCAGTGAGTGAGGTTCCACAGAACCTGGGATGAATGTGTGCAGCACCCTTGTGTACACACTCTGGTTTTAGGCCAGGGTGTGCATCAGCGTGCCTTGGTCAAGGGCCAGGCATGGGGTGAGGGTGAGGGTGGGTGGGCAGCTGCTGCCATGGTTCTGGTGCTGGTGCTGGCAGCAGTGAGGCAGTGAGTGAGGTTCCACAGAACCTGGGATAATGTGTGCACGCACCCTTTGTACACTCTCTGGTTTTAGGCCAGGGTATGCATTGGCATGCCTCGTCAAGGGCTAGGTGTGGGGTGAGGGTGAGGGTGGGTGGGCTGCCACTGCCATGGTTCTGGTGCTGGTGCTGGTGCTGGTGGTGGTAAGGCAGTGAGTGAGGTTCCACAAACCTGGGATGAATGCATGCACCCTCATGTACACACACACTGGTTTTGGGTGTGGTCTGTTCCTCAAAACACATGTCAGCAGTGACTTGGCAGAGGATAGACCCAGGCACTCACCCGCACCACCCAAGTCAGCAGTGAGCAAACAATGCTCCTGAAGAGCTCCCACACAGGCAGCCAGTCATTGCCCTCTGGTTCCCAGGTGTATCCACATGGCTCCTGTTGAGCAAAGCTATATATTGTGAGTGAGCACCTAGAATGTGGGGAATTTGTTGCCATGGTTGAAGGTGCACAGAGTGGGTGAGGAGAATGTCAAAAGGGGAGAGGCAGAAGCTGCGCTGGCCACAATGAAGTCCGCTAGGCAATGCACTGAATTAGTCCTTCAGTTGAGTGTCCAGCCATACTGTCCAGAGCTGTCACATGCTGTGGCACCTGTCACACTGTGGTGCGCTGGGGCTGAATTCATTGTATCATCCACCCATGCCACAAGGCAAGGTGTCTTGAGGAGGTCAATGGGTTGTAGTCTGCATGGCAGCCACAATGTCCATGGAGGATATCACTATGTACACCCAGATCAGTCCTAGGAAGTCCATGGCATCATATCTCATTTCAATACCCATTGCACTGTCTGCACTCCAGCTCGTGCTCATGCCAAAGTGCATCGCACACTCTCAGATGATCACATCAATGTGAGATTTCACTTGCCTGATATGTTGATAGTTTACTGACATGTATTTCTATAGCATCTCCTTCAAACACTCAATAGCATGCCAGACCTATACCTCAACAAACTGCCATGGAATTGGAGGCCACATTTGGCAAACCAGTTTCCATTCCTACAATTTGGCGTACACTAACCCAGCAGGCTATACAATGAAAAAGGTAACTTTCCCAGTAATCTGTCATAAGCAAATCTAACTCATATGACACAGCTGACTCGTGTTGCTATTGAATGGAATGCTGAGAAATGTGCTGACTTTGCTACTTGTATTGGTGCTTATGACCCCAAACAACTCATTTTCGTTGATGAGAGTGCTGTTGATCATAGAGTGACATACCAAGGTGGCGCATGGGCAATAAAAGGCCAAGCAGCTACCCGGAAGGCATTTTTCTGTCGTGGATGATGGTATGTTACTATATCCTTTCATTACTGTAATATCACTATTCTAATCTTCCCCCAGATATTCTATACTTCCAGCTCTTTCCCTAACCAATGGAGTGATCCATTGCAACATCATTGAAGGCACCTTCGATTTGGCCAGTTTCAAAAAATTCATTGCTGGACTCTTGTCTCATATGCAGCCCCTTCCCACTAGGAACTCTGTTATAGTAATGGATAATTGCCGTATCCACAAGGATCCTGAAATCCTTGATATGATTGAAGAGGTGTAAGTATTTCTATTTGTCAAATGTAAAGTTCGAATCTAATGGTATAAAAATTGGATATAGTGGAATGCGTTATGAATTTCTTCCCCCATATTTGCCCAACTACAATCCCATTGAGCTGTTGTTTTCTGCTATGAAATACTGCCTCCACCGTAATGGCTCTTATGTCCATTTCACAATGACAGAGCTCTCATCTGAAGAAGTTCACAATGTACTGCTAGAATCTCTATTTGCAACCACTCTTGATGATGTTTTTGGCTGGTATAGGCACTGTGGCTATATATAATTTACATGTAGCATCATGAATACATTGTAGAGAATATTTTTTCAGGGAAAGAACAATTGTAATTTGGCTAACAAACACGTTCCTACAAATGCCTTGTAGATGGCATCCATCCTCTTTTCAACCACCATCATGGGGCAAGGTGCACAGCAGAAATGCAATGAAGAGAAAAAGGAAAAGGCCCAATGCGCTCACAGTGTCTCAAAGTCTGGTGAGCCCACCTAAGACAGCCCTCTCAAACCAGATTTGACAACTACCACCCTAGCCCAATCCACTTCTACTGTCAGTACATATCAGAAAGGCACCACCAAAGCAAAGCAAAGGCAACTTACAGTTCCACCATCAAGCTGAATGACCCGTTCTAAATCTATTTCAAGTAATGACCAGTCTCTGGCAACTCCTCCAGATGTGTCATTGGAAATGTTAGCTATACTTGAAACTATCAATGAGGATTTGGGTTTCAAGCTTGCCCAATTGCCTCAGAGCATGCCACATTGCAAGTGGCAGGACACGACCATCAATGATCACCTTCTTGATCAGTTCAATCTCAGCTATGAAGTTGATCCAGAACTTTTCAACGATGGGGAAGACGCTGAACATGAACTTACAGATGGTGGTAGCTTTGTAGAAGGACAAGAGGATGACCCAGAAGACTTTGAGTTGAAGGATAAATACAATGAAGATGACATTACTTACCTAGTTTCAAAGCCACTGGTGCAAGCACCCACCACAAAGCCAAGGGGTCGTGGATGTCCAAGGAAGGATCAAGTTGCTACAGGGGTGGGGAATGCCAAAGCTATGCCAAAGGGAGCTAAATCAAAGGGCACAAAAGTTCCAAGTAAGCAAGGGGCAACTGCTGTTACTGAAAGTGACGAGGAGTCTTCAGAAGCTGTGGAATCTGGTGAGTCTCACCCAGCAAATTTATGCATCATAGAATCTTACTTACACTTCTTCAATATCAAGTTGAATTCAAGATCACCTTTGATATATCTGACAATGTGATGAAGACCTGAAAACATATATCTGTGGAGTTGACTATTTCTTGGTACTGCCTGCATAATGAAATTGCAAAAGGCTTCAATGTTCATCCAGATGCCTTGAGAGCCCAGTACCGCCTTAGTTGAGAGAAGGAGTCTGCTTTTCCATTTGGCCTGAACGATGTGGATGATCTTCAAATCCTTATCAATCATCTTCACCCACTCAGCATTCCCATGGCAAAAAAGAAAGCCCGGTCCAAGCCACCACCCATCATCAACAACTTTAATGGTGATTTGAACATGTTAAATGCAGGATCAAATTCTGCAAAGACTGGAAAGGTACACAACCTTTTCATATCTCATTTCTGTGGTAGGAACAGGATATATAGAAAGGTAATCAATCTCAAGTGACTACAATATGGACAACCAATACACAACAAGATCTCAAGATCAAGGAGTATCGCCAACAAATCATTGACCTTCATGCATGCTCACTCAATACACTGAGTGGTGGGAAACCTGTTGTTTGTTATAAGGATGCTGTTGGCACTTGCTATTTGCTTACAGATCAGGACCTCCTTTTCTGGGCAATGCTAGTTGTGAGTCTTTGCATCATCTCCATTAGCTGTGCTAACATCACTATGCATCATATAGCATACTGGAGAAGCAACTATTGATAGAAAGCCTGCTAGAGTCAATGCATTCACAAATGGTCCCCATCGTGGTACAGGCAATAGTTGCACCAACTCAGCACCCACACCAAACATTTCCAATCTGTACCAACTACCATATGGCACTCATCCTCCACCACATCACATGATGCCTTGGGTAATGCTGCCTGCAGTTCACTATCCCCAAATGCCAATCTATCACCTGAACACAATGATGCTGCCAGGTGCCCCTTATTCTGATCTTGCAGGATATCTGAAGGTTCCTCAGGCTGCTGCACCTGTCATTCATATGCCTCTCAATGTCCCTGTTATGAAACCATGGCTCCAGTCCTATGACAACCACCTAGCTCATTCTTCCCCTACACAGCTTTCAAACCTTTGTAGTGCCCTTGAGGCAAAGGGTTTTATTTGCATTGATCAACTTGATGGCCCTGGTATTGACGTGGAGAAAATAATGAGTTGGATAGATGTTCCACCTGGTGTCACTCTTCTGCTTTATCGCTATGCAAAGGAAGATATGGTGCTAGTCCATGCTAGACAATTTAGTAGGGATACCCCTGTGGCCAGCGGCTCCCAAGGCTGAGTAATACTGATCAACAAGCTACTAGATACTTCAATATGTTAGAATGATGGTGTTTTGGCATCATGGTGCTTAGCAGCCCACATTATGGACATATGTTTTGGGTGTTTCACTCTTCTTATGTCAAATAGCAATAGTTACCTCAATGGAGAATGGCTCTCCTGTGTGATCTTCTGCAACTGCCTGAGAGCATCGACAAGCACTGCCAAGCCCAGACTCACACAAGAGAAGCGAGGTGTCCAAATGCTGAACGTGGCCACATACATGGACCTTCTGTAGTGTACGTGATCTGATATTTTGCATGCACGATGAGCTCCTCATGCTCCTACTCCCACAGTTTGTGCTGCTGCTCTGGTGTCTCCAACACATCTCCACCAACTGCTTCTGCTCTTGCTCAAAAAATGCACACTCCAATGACCATGGAGCCTCATGATTAGATACTAAGGCTGTTCACCATACCATATTACAGGTATGGCCATAGATTTGACAGGTCAAAATGGGTCTACCTGTCCCAACCGCGTACCATATATCAGGTTGCCTTGAGCTCAGATGGTATGGTATGGGTGATTGTATGGCTGTATTATGAGTAACAGGTTATATATTACTATAAGGACTTAAAGTACAGATATGGTGTCGTGGCCTCCAATTCCATGCACAGTTTGTTGAGGTATAGGTCTGGCATGCTATTGAGTGTTTGAAGGAGATGCTATAGAAATACATGTCAGTAAACTATCAACATATCAGGCAAGTGAAATCTCACATTGATGTGATCATCTGAGAGTGTGCGATGCACTTTGGCACGAGCACAAGCTGGAGTGCAGACAGTGCAATGGGTATTGAAATGAGATATGATGCCACGGACATTCCTAGGACTGATCTGGGTGTACATAGCGATATCCTCCATGGACATTGTGGCTGCCATGCAGACTACAACCCATTGGACCTCCTCCAAGACAGCCTTGCCTTGTGGCATGGGTGGATGATAAGAATTCAGCCCCAGCACACCACAGTGTGACAGGTGCCACAGCATGTGACAGCTCTGGACAGTATGGCTGGACACTCAACTGAAGGACTAATTCAGTGTGTTGCCTAGTGGACTTCATTGTGGCCAGCGGCGGCTTCTGCCTCTCCCCTTTTGACATTCTCCTCACCCACTCTGTGCACCCACAACCATGGCGACAAATTCCCCACATTCTAGGTGCTCACTCACAATATATACACTTTGCTCAACAGGAGCTGTGTGGACACACCTGGGAACCACAGGGCGATGACTGGCTGCCTGTGTGGGAGCTCTTTGAGGAGCATTGTTTGCTCACCGCTGACTTGGGTGGTGCAGGTGAGTGCCTGGGTCTATCCTCTGCCAAGTCACTGCTGACATGTGTTTTGAGGAACAGACCACGCCCAAAACCAGTGTGTGTGTACACAAGGGTGCATGCACGCATTCATCCCAGGTTTTGTGGAACCTTACTCACTACCTTACCACCACCAGCACCAGCACCAGCACCAGAACCATGGCGGTGGCAGCCCACCCACCCTCACCCTCACCCCACACCTAGCCCTTGACCGAGGCATGCCAATGCATACCCTAGCCTAAAACCAGAGAGTGTACACAAGGGTGCGTGCACACATTTATCCCAGGTTCTGTGGAACCTCACTCACTGCCTCACTGCTGCCAGCACCAGCACCAGAACCATGGCAGCAGCTGCCCACCCACCAGCTGCCACCCACCCTCACCCTCACCCCATGCCTGGCCCTTGACCAAGGCACGCTGATGCACACCCTGGCCTAAAACCAGAGTGTGTACACAAGGGTGCGTGCACACATTCATCCCAGGTTCTGTGGAACCTCACTCACTGCTTCACCACCACCAGCACACAGCACCTTTCATGACTTGCCACCCTCTCCTATCTCGCTCACTCGCTCACTTGTCCCATGTGTGTTGTTGTGCAGCACTGCCCAAGTCCTATGCCTCCTAGCAATCTCGAGGCCCTCACACAAAGGGCAAGTGGCACTGTGTCATCTGCATCACCCATGTTCATCAGCCTTGCACCATCACAGGACAATGTGACTGGAGTAGAAGGGTCTTTGTCTCAGCTGTCACACAGCCCATATGTGGTATGCCCCACCTTGTCCGTTTATGTTTACCTTCCACCCAACTTCTATGCCACCGCTTCGTCCAATGTGTTTCCAATTCCTTTTGCCCCATGCTCTTTCAAACCCTGTAGACACTGACTCAAATGTATAATAAAAGAGCTGCTTTCATTTGATGTTAATACAGAGTCCTGTGAGCACTCCCAGTGCTGTCTCTCTCATCTCATTTGCCTGCACAGAACTTGTCTGTGTCCCCCTTCATCTGCCTCAAGCTCCCTGTCCGTGCCTGCCTGCTAGCACCTGCCAGTTTCTCTCTCTCTCTCCTTGTCTTAGATCTGTGCTCTGGTCTCATCACCCCAACCTCTGCCCATACTCCCATCCACAATGCCTATGTTCAAACATGAGCTCTGGCCTCGTGAGGGTAGGGGTATAGGAGGGTAAGGGTAGGGGTCTGGCCTCGACGACAACCTAGGGGTTACCCCTGCTGATCCCCACCCATCCCTTGGCTTGCACTTCCAAGACATGCAGGAGAAGGTGCATGAGCCATTTGAAGGCAAGAGGTGTTACTATTCTTTCACAATAGCTATTTTATCCTGACATGTGTTACTTGGTAAGGAGCCAAAAATTTGACTTTTTAAATATAAAGAATTATGGTACATCCTTTTGGGAGCATCTAGAGAAAAATCATGTAAACCTTTTCACAAAGTTTGGGGGCAATCCATGCAGTAACGGAGGAGCTATGAATTTTCAAAAATCTGGCTTGAATCTCAATTAGGAAATGTTGGTTGGCAAGGTCACATGAAATAAACAGTAAATGGCACACTAAACAAGAAGGAGCCACAAAAGAAGAACAACTGCACACTTCTTTTTGATAGGAAGGCCCAAGTCTTGTCATCTAACAAGTTTCTTGTGCAGATGACCAAACAGGCAGAGAGGCATGAAGCAGAGGCAGCCCAGAAGGTGAAAAATGCAGAGTTAAGAGCTTCCAGGAAGGAAGCACTGGCACAAGTTGAGGAGGAGTGGAAGACAATCAAAGAACTGCATGATGTAAGCATGCAAACATGGGGTAAATGAGTGCAAAAAGTTGGCATCAGAGGGTGTTTTGAAGAAGAACTGGCCAAAAAAATCCACCAGACCATGAAAGCCACAAGTTACCAACATAGATTGGACATTGGAGGAGGGAGACAATGAGCAGAATGGTGAGGAAGATGAAGATGGAGCAATCTGATCTGCACCTTAGCAACACACTGGAGTTGCCAGTGACTCCCATATTTGGTATGTCACACATGTCCCAAGGACCAAATTTGTGACACTTTTGACCAGAACATAATATCCTCATTGTAGTTTAGCCACACTCATGTTTAATAAGTTGAGTAGAGTAAAAGCCTCTGAATATGGTTTGGAATACAGTCCAGTTCAAAAATTTCCAAAAGATTCAAAGGGACACACAAAATTCATAAATTACAAAGTGGTGTCCCAAAATGCATAACTACACTGTATGTTCTAAGGCACAAGAGAATAGTTCTGATGGTTCTTTAAGCTTAACTTCACAAGAGTGGAACTGTAAAGTCCTGTATTATATAAGAGACTAAGCTTGTCACACTGGACTGAGCATGGCTGGTCTGTCAAAGTTTCTGTCTGGCAGCACACTTGGCTGCTCATTCTCTCTGTCTGGTGGTTAGTTCATCTGGGATGTCCCTCTGCTGTAGACAAGTGGCATTGCCAATGTCTGTGTCTGTGACTGTCATCTTGGTCATCTTCTGTGGAGTTCTAATGCCTTGTTAGAACAGCTGTGGGTAGTGGCAGTGCTGGCTGTATTTGTCCTCAGTTTCCTAAAGGAGGAAGGGGTTCTAGATATGAAGGAGTTGATTTGGATACTCAAGAAGTGTATCATCTAGTTGATGATAAGGAAGTGATGTCTGGAGTGCTGATACACCTTGTATTGCACTTAGTTTGTTGGTATGCCACTAAGCTTGTGAATGGAAGGAGCTACTCCTTTGTACTGGGTTGCTAGTGCAGAGGGGGCAGTTCTATAGAGCACTGAGAGGTCTGTTACTCAGTGGCCTTTGTCTGTCTGAAGTGAAGAAAGGCAACACCTTTCTGAGTGCTTAATATATACATCAGAGTTTGAAGCAAGAGGTATGGGCAACTGAAATCCTGTATACAGACTTGTATTTTCAACTTAAGGCCTGTTGACCCCCCCCCCCCCTACCCTGGACCCTGAATAGGATATATAAGGCAATATATACCATAAATAACAGAGCAATATGAATATAATTAATCTGCAACTACTATTCAGCATCTCTTACAAACAGGAGCAATTTGTTGGCCCGCGTTCATCCTGCAGTCAGTATTACAGAACCACCCCCCAGTTGGTGGGGCATCTAGCCCTACACAAGACAAATGATACTGGGAGTTCTCTGTAAAATTCTGGGTGAATACCAAAATGAATGAACATACTTTTGCATAACAGCCTGGCCCAGCATACTTAATCTCTCTTCCCAAGACAATGGGTCATCACAGTCTGTTTCTGTGCAGTCTTCCTCATTAGCCCCAAAGGATTTATTGGTGCAAGCATGCTTCAATCTGTGCTGGTTGGGGGTCAATATTTGTGGACGCTCAGCCTGTTTAGGAGTTGTAGAGGCTTGTTGTAAGTTAATTTCTGAGTTGTAATTATCATGGTTAATGCCATCTGAAAGTTCAGGGTCTGTAGGTACATCCTTGTCGGAAGAGGTATTTGTCTCATGTTGTTGAGGTCAAGTTTTACGAGAAATGCGGCAGTTTCTTTGCTCATTGTTACACTCTTCCATGTGATTGACCCTGCCCACAATAGGTTCATGTCATAAGCTTGAATGTGTACATAAACTAGATCAACATACCTTAGGGCAATGCATGAGCTGTGCGCTTCAGAAATGTTGATGTTACCAAGGTCGCAAACAAGTTTTGTGGTCCATTGCAGTTTAGAGATGAATGCATTTTTGAGGGCCACCCATTTGGATTTGCTGATCTCATATATAGATTTATATTCTGAGGTATTGGCTGTAGAGTGAACAGTCTTCAAGTGCATTTCAAGATTGTATTTCCACACTGCATCTGATGCAGGTGGACAGAGTGGACATATGATTGGGATATTTGTGCATGGGCTCATATCGGAGGACTTTGTGAAGCTAGTCAATGAGAGCTTCACCTGATTATTGTGCTGGCAATGTGAGTTTTGTACATCAATTTGCATCCCAACTTTTCAGCCCTGCCCCTTCTTTAACCACACTGAGCAGAGTGAACCCAGGGCTAAACAAAAGCCACAGGGATTGGGTATGTTCTTCATGGCATTGTCATGTAAAATGTGCATCCCCATATGTGAGACCAGTTCAGTGGGGCTTGATTTAGATAGCCAAAGGGAGGGGCAGCAAGGATATCAATCCTGGTCCTGTATTTCACCATGAACACCACCTTTGCCCTCACAAATGAAGCAAACTGCGCCTTTAACAAAGAATCAGGTTACCACTAAGTTAAAACATAGATAACACCTTACCATTGGGCATCCGATATGGAAATGCCTTGCACCATGGCTTGCAAGGGAGTGTGTCAATTTTGGAATGCATATTCCCATACAAAAGGGCATTGATTGTGATGAGTTCCCCAGATTGAAAGCAATATGTGGGCATCTGATTGCATTCAGGGCAGATGGATTGAATAATGGCAGGGTTAAGTAGCTGAATTGAATGACCTTCAAGATCACAGGTTGATCACGTGTACTGACCTGTCCACTCCCAGTCACCTTCATCATTACCTGATAAACATGCAAGCTGCATGATTCAGGTGGTCAATTGGATATAGGGCTCAGCAAGTAATGATACAGGAAGGGTGTTGACTGCTGAGTTCTGTTGTTTGATGGTGACAATTTCTCCTATTGCGAGCCATGTTATAGCTGTTATCAAAAGAGTTAGCAATTTGTAATTTTGAAAAAAAAATTGTGTCAAAATGTAGCACAGAACTTTTTATTTATATCTCATGAAATACTCATTGTATCCTTACAAGTTGTATATGAAAGTTGTAGTAGTTGTTGAACCTGAGGTGCCCACAGCAAAAATAGTGTGGTTTGACCACAAATTGTTGACCTCGTTTTGAGGCTGCTCACAAATGATGTTTTCATTTATACTGCAATTTCTATGCTACAGTGCACTGAGAGCTATGTATCCCCAGCCTATGGGCTATAATACTGAGGTGCTACAACAAGAATAATGATGTTTGAGCATGTTGTTGATGTGCTGAATGCATTTGATCACAATGAGATGTAACAAACCTAACTCTACATGTTGAACTTCATGAAGCTGCTAGTTTCATCATTGTAACTATATTTGAATGCTATTACTACCTTGTACTTAGATTACACTGGACTGCTGAACAGCACACAAGTATTGTTGTGTTGTCCTGAGGGGATAGAATAACAGAGAGAGGGAGAAGAAAGAGGCCCCCTTTTACTCCTCCAATCATGTGGGCCTGCAATGGCACAAGGCCAACAAATGCAGGTGATGCGGACTGAGCAGAGCCACTTGCCCTTGTGTAAGTGGCCTCGAGAGAGCTGGGGCAATGGCCAGTGACACATGGCTTGGAGCTTAGGGTTTGGCATGGGTCAGCTAGACCCATGCAGGTCACATACCCATACCAGCGTACCCACAGTAGATGGGTGGAGGTAGACCCACTGTCTCCCACTGTCTCCCTTTATGCTATTCACAGCTCCTGCATCTGAGAAGACCCACAATTGTGGACTCCTCTGAACACAGGAGCTGGTGAGGCACATGGCAACTGGGAGTTGCACTGACACAAGCACAAGAGTGAGGCAGGCACAGGCATGCCCAGGCAGGTGCAGGTGCAGCAGGTGCACACAGGTGTGGGCAAGAAAGCGTGGGGGCAGGTGTATGGGGGTGAATGTGTGCAGGTGAAGGCAGATCCACATGGGCAGGTGGAGGTGGGTGCCATGGACAGGTGGAGGGGAGTGGGCACAGTGGGAAAGTGGGGGTAGGCAAGTGCATGTGGGCGACAGCAGGCAGAGATGTGGGTGGGTGAGTGGTGTGAATGTGAACAACAGAGAATAAGCATGAGCACAAAGAAAAAAAAAGGTCAAACTCATGCACCGAACTATATTCCTGCCATCAAGTTCGTTCTTGGATTGTTTGGACACACACTTTTCAATCTTGAAGGTGAGGGAGGCACTGGGCGAGAGGTCATAGGTAAGGTGGGCTAGGTGGAGCCAGATGCGCACAGGCAGGCAGAGGCAGGTGTAGGCAAGCAGAGGTGGGTGCATATGGGCAGGTGGAGGTGAACGGGCATAGCTGGAAAGCAGGGGTAAGCAGGTGTGCATGGGCGATGGTGGGCAGAGACATGGGTGGGCAAGTGGGAACATGAATGTGAACAACAGAGAAACAAATGTGAGCACAAAGAGAAGAGAAGAGGTCAAAAATCATGCACCAAACTATATTCCTGTTATTGGCAGTCCTGGATGCTCAGGACAGTGTCTGGAGGGCCTAGAACACTCAGGACACAGTCTAGGCTGTTCAGGATGCTTAGGACACAGTCTGGAGTGTTTCTGACTGTGTCTGTGGCAGGGGACTGTCAGAACAATGCCCCATGTGTCTTTCTTGTGTTGTGGATGGAGTGGATCACTCCCAACTTGTGTCCTGTTCAGAATAATGTCCCAGACACAACCACTGTGTCTGGATCTTCCCTATTGTCCCATTCATGTATATATAGGCTGCAGAGGAGTGGACTAATCCCCCAGTCTTATTCCCTCTTCTGCAGGTCAGTATTAGTATCTCCCTTGTTGAATCTAGTCTTATTCCCTCCTCTGCAGTCCCCTTGGTCCCTGTGACTCAAGGGCCCTTCTAAGCATCCAAATATTACAATTCCTGCTGCTGAGCTTGTTCTTGGGTCGTTTGGATGCACACTTTTCAATTCTGAAGGTAAGAGGGGCACTGGGCAAGGGGTCAGAGGCGAGGTGGGTGAGGTGGAGGCGGATGTGCATGGGCAGAAACAGGCATGTGTAGGCAGGTGGAGGTGAGCGGGCACAGGTGAGAAAGCAGGGGTAGGCAGGTGGACGTGGGTGATGGTGGGCAGAGGTGTGAGTGGGCAAATGCAAACATGAATATGAACAATAGAGAAACATATGTAAGCACAAAGGAAAAAAATAGAGGTCCAAGCTCACGCACTGAATTATATTCCCACTGCCAAGTTTGTTCTTGGGTCATTTGGATGGAAAACCCTGCACCCTTTTCAATCCTGGACAGGCGGGACAGGCAAGGTGGAGGCAGATGCACACAGGCAGGTGCAGGCAGGTGGCAGATGGAGGCGAGTGGGCATGGGCAAAGCAGGGGTAGGCTGGTGTGCACAGGCAATGGCAAGCAGAGGTGGGCAGGCGAGTAAGGACATGAATGCAAAAGGAACAAACATAAGTGCAAAGAAAAAAAAAGTTTGGAAAAGGCCACACCCTTTTCAATCTGAGACAGGAGAGGGAGGCACTGGGCAAGAGACCAGAGATGAGGTGTGAAGCCTGGGGCAGACACGAAAGCTGAGAAGATAAGACAAGTCCAGGGTTCTAATAAGAACGAGGGGTAAGGAGTAAGGAGTATGAGCCAAGATTTATGTATTTGTCATAGGTGGGCTGAGCACAAAAATCTGCTCCAAATCACTAACAGTGCACTCAAATATTATTATTCTTGTTGTTGCACCTCAGTATTATAACCCATAGGCTGGGGATGCATAAGCTCTCAGTGCCCTCCCTGTAGCATAGAAATTGAAGTATAAATGAAAACATCATTTGTGAGCAGCCTCAAAACCAGATCAACAATTTGTGGTCAAACCACACTATTTTTGCCATGGGCACCTCAGGTTCAACAACTACTACAACTTTCATATACAACTTGTAAGGATACAATGAGTATTTCATGAGATATAAATAAAACATTCTGTGCTACATTTTGACACAATTTTTTTTTTCAAAATTATGAATCGCTAACTCTTTTGATAACAGCAATAAATTCTTTGAACAAACAAGAAAAGCTGCAGGGTCCTGAGTTTGAAGAATGGTGTTGGTTTGATTTTCATCTGTATTGCCCAATGGGATATCTTTCTCAACTTCTTGGTATTGTGAGTAGCCTTGAACATGCTTCAAATGATTGGTTGACTCTTGTGCAGAGTGGGGTTCGGATAGTATGCAGCATATGGTTGATTTGTGTTGGTTGGATTTTTTTGCCACTACCAGAATCAATTTCGACATATGGATTATATGAATGGGGCACCTGGGGCAGAAGTTTGGAAGCCTCATCTTTAATGTCAGGCTGAGGGACCTCAGCATTATCACGAGCAGTTTCAGATTGAGTGGGTGAATTAAATGTGTCATTGACTGGTGCAGGTACATCTCACTCATCTTCATCCTCTTCTCTCTCCCTTCAGATAATACATTGATTTAGACCACCTTTCCATCTCCGAATGGACAAAGCAATTGACATTTCTGGACCTCTCCATCTCTGTAAATGAGACATGAAAATTGGCCCCTGAAGCTCCTGTTCCACTAGATGATGTATACTTGTCCAGGATGTCAAAGAAAACATTTCTCACATGGACATTTCCACACCATGATGCTGGATTAATGTGGTCATATTTTGTTGAAGTATCTCCAGCATCGTCACACCAATTGTTAACTGACAATTGTCAAGGCCCTCATACCCATTCTGGATGTTTGGCAAGGATACAACACCATGTAGCAGCTGCTTCAAGGCAGTTTCCAAGCTGAAGTAGATTGGCATTGGCATCAGTGCTCACCATAGTCCAAATCATGTCAAAGAGGTGCTCTAAAGAATCCATTTCAAGTAGTATGAGCCAGAATTGACCATTGGGATCATCCAGTTTAGTTTTTGCAACACAGAAGAACAGACTTTTTATCCATGTCTGGATGTCAAAAAAGAGCTGGGATGGAACATAATTTCCCTTCTCAATGGAATAGATGGCAAGGTAGAGGTGCCCAATAGCACTTAGATGTACAAGTTGTTTGTGGAGTGATAGATTTACATTGGTGAACACCTCTAGGAAATGTGCATGAATGCATCTAGGAGGTGTAGAATTCAGCAGGTGGTTTGGACAGTGGGTATGTCAGATTCAATGGCTGGTGAAGTGATGCAATTGAGCTAAGAAGATTATAAGCAAGCTTGACATCTTGCTTGTCATTCAGTGACAAGAGCTTTTCAATGCAGTGGTCTGTGAGTGCTGTTGTTTCAGGCAACATGGATAGATGTTGTTTGAGAACCTATGGTGTGATTAGAACCCCATCGATTGTATCCCTTTTGGGCAAATACATGTATTCCACATGTGTTTCATGAGGTGAAGGGTGTTGATATTGGCTGTGATCTCATTGTCACCACAGAGGTAGTTGAAAAATGTCAGTTCACCAAGAACTTTGCACAATTCACTTCAAGGGTCAAGATCAAAATGAGCATCAGGAGTCCCATTGCCTGACAGCAACAAGAATCTCCATCAGAGGAAAGGCAATATAGCAGCCTTCAATTTTGGCTGTATTTGCAGCAGTAATAGCAGTCTGAAGAAGTAATTTCTGCGAAGGGACATCCTCATGCTTGCAACTCCTGGAAACTACAAAAGGATGAGCTGCATATTTATGAGGGTTGTTTGAGAAGTGGCTGATGGTGATAACAGTTGCCTTCAAAAAATCTGTTAGGTGATGGGAAAATATGCAGTTCAAAATCAATGCCATACCTCTGTTGCAAAATGAAGGCATTTATCACATATTTCCTCAGCCAATGCTTGGGGCTGATCCATTATACAAAATTTGACCAAATATGGTTGGATATGCTCATGACATGGTCCAAGGATAATATTTGACTGGTGACCCAACAAAGCCATGATTCAACCTTAAGTTCATTAGCATCTCCTGATACCCAGGTCCACAAGGGCAACTGGCAGCATGGTTAGAGGTGGGAATGTCTGCTGCTTTAACCATACAAAATGATATCTTGAGGTTTCACTCATTTTGTTGAGGGATGGCATTTTAGAGAAGACAATGAGTGGCTCCATCTGGATGTGATCCTGAGCCGCCTCACAAGATGGTAAGCCACAGGTTCAGTGTGCAAGTTCTGCTGTTTGTTGACCACCAAGCTTGAGGAAAAGATATTGTTGTTGGAAGTCAATCTCCAAATAACTCTTTGGTTTGTATACTTGCTGAACAGTGAGATTGACCAATTCCAAAATTTGATAGATGCTTGAGCCTTGTTTCTGTGCAGTCATAACAAGGCTATGCAAATGAGGGATACTATCTCAAGCCACAGCAAAAAACAAAACACTTGAAATTGTTCAAACTCTGAGTGTTATGAAGAAGGGAGTGTTCAAGATTAAGGCATGCAAGTTTGAGGTCATTGATCTGCTTGTCTTTGCAGTGGAGTAACTGGGATACATGATTATGGGAAAGCCATTGGTATGGAGTATTTTCTCATGCACCAAGCTTATTGCATTCCATTATTCCCTGGATAATGTCATGTTTCAAGAGGTCACAACATGGTTGACAAGCAACAGTTTTATCCATGCTGTGGATTTTCTTTGTGCAATTATATGAGCGAATCCATAACTCATTACCAGTATATAGAGTTGTCTATGGTACTGATCTGGATCTGTGGATTTGGGATGAATATGAAAATGCTGGTGCATACCCAGCTCCAAAATCCAACCATAGACCTCAACAGTGTTGACTTGGAAGGGTAGGTTGTTTATCTGATATTGGCTGTTGTGAACTCAAATCTTGATCAGGCAATGCAATATCAAGTTCCTTGGTTACATCATGACACTGAGTGGCTTCAGATGAATTTATAGATGAGACGGAAGCACTGGGTTCATTAAGGATATCTGAATCCAGTATGTCAGGTGCAATATCAGATCCATCATTGGCACCACTTTAGAAAAAAAAATAAGAAAGCTTTTTTGAAATCATGGACATGAGACTGACAGTAGTTTAAGTGCATCAAAAACATGCTCAAGTTTCCCCTGTAACAAATCAGGTGAAATCCTGAGCTCAACCACACAGATGTCTATCCACTTGCAGAAACCATCAACTCCAAAGTGCCCATGCTAAACAATATCTGCAATTTGACACATCGTCATGCTGAATCTGATGATGTGATTCAGGGAAGGATCAATGAAAACTTCCCATGGATCTTCACCAGCCACACAGAGTCCCACAGATCACCAGAGAACACTGCAAAAGGCTTGGATTCCTGCCCAATAGAAAACACTCTCAGGAAGATGTGAAGACAAGGCATGCAAACAAGTCATGAGAGGGTGAGTGATTGATTGCCAGATGCACCGGATCTGCTTGGTGGGGAAATCATGCCCATGCTCATCATGTCTGTGTTGTCAGTATTTGAAATGACATGCAATGGGCTGGCTAGTGTGGGTTTTGGAGCCAAAAGTTGTGGAGCTGGAGAAGGTGGTATATCGACTGAGGGATGCATTGTTTTTCGAAAAAATTTGAAATCAGGGAAGGTTTTAACCTTTTTGACACATCTTCTGCTGCTTGAGGTTCATTTGGTGTTTCTTGCCTTTTGTGTGGGCCTCAAAGTTCCTGGGCCCTCCAGTGCCCACTCTGACCTCAATAGAGCATACAGAGCAAGTTTGCATTGAATCCATATCCTGAACATTATCAGTGTGAGTTGCAGACTGTGAATATGTGAGACATACATGCTTTACATGGTCTTCATCATGCTTCTTCTTTCCCATGTTGATGTGGTGTTAAAGCTGCATAGCCAGGACATGAACGTGGGTATTGATGGACTGGAGTTTTGGAGATCCATCTCTCAACTCAGCAAATTAACCAGGTCCCTTCATTGTAAGTATCCAGACTCTGGACTACAAGAGATTGGAGATGTGTTTGGAAGTCATGTGACAGGTACATACTCTCCAAAAGAGGTAATTTGAGTGAAATATCAAAAGAAAAAGGCTGGAATGATGTAGAAGGTCATTTTAGGGTATAAAGAGGCAGCTGGACACTCAAAATTGATACTTATGTATTAAATTATGCATCTGAAAAAATTCTTGAAAAAAGTTGGTTAAGCCCTCCCAGCCCCCCCCTCCCTCGACTCCGTGTCTTGGATGTTCTGGCCAATACCTCTTGGTTTGAAGGGTTCCCAATTGGGACTTGGTTTACTATATATGGTAGATTAAGTGAAATGTGTCACCAAGTCACTCAGCAGACCCTAGGGTACATTCAAGGGCACAAGTGGAAAGGGGAAGAGGGATTCTAAGCTTTTGATCACTCAGAGGGTTGCTCTGAGAAGTCTATGATTCACAAGAGACCAAGCCTAAGGCTTTGGTCCAGTTCTAAGAGTGTATTCATACATGGCTATTTAAGCAGAATTTCTGGCAGCAATTGATGCATTTCAGTGGCAGTAAGGCCATGAAACTTGTTGGCATATTAGTGTAATGAGTCTAGTAATCAGCCGAGGCAACACAGCAGCAGTCTGGGGCAGCAAGAGTGTAATAGAGGGTGTGTAAAGTAGAGTGGGGGAAGTGATGATGACTCTGGCTGGACTGTGAGAAATATGTACATATATGGACAAAAGATTAGTAAGCAAAAGTGTCCAAACTGTGGACTCCACCATAACAAAGCTTAAGGCTTTAGTCTTGCCTTGGGGGCTTTTATAGGCCCTGTGGCTACTGTACAGTAAGTACTGTATATATGACTAAGTAGGTAGCTGATGCATCTCTAAGGCATTATACTAAGTGTATGTGACCAAAAGGTAGTAAGCACATATGACAAAGTAAGTGATAGTGCATCTACATGGCATCCTACTAAGCCTATATGGCTAAGAGGCTATATGATGCATTTAGGTGGCTACAAAAAACATGGCAGCATATTAGTCTGAAGGTATTAGTAATGAGCTGAGGCAACACAACATAAAGTGGAGGGCAGTGAAGCATAATAGAGGTGTATTAATATATGGGGATAGATGTGGAGGTTGGCTTCCTGCCAGTCCATGAGAAAGTGATTACTATATATGGTCAAAACTGATGTAAGCATAAATAGTCCAGCAGTCAATAATAGAGCAGATGGGAGTGTAGTTATAGATGTGTACTGCTGTCACAGAGTGGCTTTCTAGGGAGCAAGACAACTGCTGATGGCATCTAAGGCAGGTGTTTGACCCCCAGGACTGGTAGACTGGTCTAGGCCTGGGGTTGGTAAGATACTGGTTAGACTAATGGGGCTTCCTAGTATCTAGTATCCTAGGGTGGTCATCATGATTTGTAGGTCTCAGTCACCATCAGTAAGCAGCTTAGTGAGCTGGAGTCAGGCTCAGTCAGCCAGAGTTAGGCCAATTCACCAGAGTAACCAGTAGTCAGAAGGATTCAGTCATGTAACAGTAGTATTTGTATGCATGCATGTGCAGAGACAAGACTCTAAGTCAAGTCTCCTGTCCAATAGGAGTAGTGGCTAGTGTTCTATCCCCTCTTGGAGTAGCCATGGCTTGTTTAGCTCTCCTAAGTCTCTTGTGTGCTGTCCTCTGTATTCCATGCATAGCTCCAACTCCAGGAGTCTGTCAGAGCTTCAGTACTATCAATGAATCACTTCAAAGTGAATCTAGTTATTTTCTACCAGTGGTGGTAGTGGCATCTGCTGAGTCTCTATCAAACACCTTTAGTATCAATAGTACTGTTAAAGTCTAAGTGTCACTGCTCATGCTAGTAACATTAGACTTGACTTCTGATCACTATGGCCCCTAGAGAGAGGTGATACATTCAACTTCCCATTGAACAGGAATGAGTGCTACAGAATACAGCTATATACTGGGAAGACAAAACCTTTCCCTTTCATACCTATGCCATCAGAGTTGAAGAACACAAATCAAAGCTGT
>WTXH01000330.1:0-28077 GCA_022376555.1 Russula compacta
TGACATTCCGCTGTTGTTGGTGTCAATGACATCCTTCAGGCATGTCATCTCGCCCCAAAGTATGGATCTTCGCCATTCGGTCATTCATGGACACACCTTAATGCATTGGAGATTGCGAATGAGTTTTATTTCAACCACTACAACAATTTTCATTTGTTCGAGATGTTAGAAACTCACCTTGGCTCGTAGTAGCATTGAATCGCATGGTTAAAGTTAGACTCCAAGTGTGATGGTACTCAGATAGAATGTATAGCACATATAGTGACACATAGCCAAGACCGAAGAAACATATTGCGACAGTGCTGCCCGAGACTTCTACTGGGTCTACAGATCATTGGCTGGGAGCTACTGACACAAATTCAGGATACGTTGTTGCCTGAATGGCTACATATCACTATCGGTGCTCTATGGCACTATGTTTTGTTGGGTGGGCGCAAATCACCTGAACATTTTTTGCTGATGTGTATACTCCTAGTCAAGGACTAGACAGGGACAGGACAAGAGACTCGACTTAGAGAGTCCTTGCCTGAGCGCCTAATGCACTTATATACATGGTAGGCCTAAGGCCTAGATCCTAGTCCATATTAGTATGGTACAGTAGTCATACAGTAAGCATAGTATAGTAAGCTGAGCAATCCGCTCACCAAGCAGTAATCTAAAGATAGCGCACTTACTAAAGTGCTGACTGATACCTTAGCAATACTAAGAAGCTTCCCAAGCTTCTACTCATCGCTTCTGACTAACCATTAGTCAAGCACTGTCATAGTGCTTACTCAAGTGTCCTAGCTTCGTCATCCTGCCTTGCAGGCATCCTACCAAGCATTGTCCATGCCATATCACGTGCGCTGGCCTGAATAGCATTACTGGGCTGTGCTTCTGAATCCTGTCTCAAATGTCCATGAGCCATACTTACCTCCTCATTTCCAAACGATCTGCCCTCCAGAGTCTCGCCAGACTCTATCCTTGGGCTCCAGCACCTCAACCTGCCCTCAAGGGACTCACCAGCCCCAATCCTTGGGCTCCATCAACCCTCACAAGATGTCCCTGAGGTTCTCTAGCTTTGCCAGCTAGCCATGCCATGACAGCAATCCTCTGAGTGATCTTAAGCTTAGAATCCCTCTTCCCCCTTCCACTTGTGCCCTAGAATGTACCCTAGGGTCTGCTAAGCAACTTAGTGACATGTTTCACTTAATCTACCATATATAGTAAACCAAGTCCCAATTGGGAACTCTTTAAACTCCAATGCATATGTTAAGTGCTCAGAAAGGTGTTGCCTTTCTTTGCTTCAGACAGACAAAGGCCACTGAGTAATGGACTTCTCAGTGCCCTATAGAACTGCCCTGCTGCACTAGCAACTCAGTACCAAGGAGCAACTCCTTCCATTCATGACCTTAGTGGCATACCAACAAACTAAGTGCAATATAAGGTGTATCAGCACTCCAGACATCCCTTCCTTGATATCATCTAGACAATACACTGCTTGAGTATCCAAATCAACTCCTCCATGTCTAGACACCCTTCTTCCTCAGGAAACTGAGGACAAACACAGTCCACACCACCACTAGCCACAGCTCCACAGAAGATGACCAAGACAATGGTCACTGACGTAGATATCATTGATTCTATCCTCCTGCAGCAGAGGAACCACCCAGACAAATTAACCAGCAGACAGAGAGAATATGCAGTTAGAAGCACAGCCAGACAGAGACTGTCACAGAGCGGCTTGCATGAGGGCAAGAGAACTGCTGATGGCATGTGAGAGCTGCGTTTAACCCCCAGGTGTGGTAGGCCTGTCTGGGCCTGGGGTCAGTAATACAGGTCAGACTTGTAGTCAGCATGTATGTTGGAGCTTCGTCAGCCCTCAGTCAGCAAAGTAGTCAGCCGTATGGCCAGAACACGGCTGAGTAAGCAGTAGTAGTCATCATGTACCAGTAGTATTTGTACGTGTGCACATACTGAGATGAGACTCTAAGTCGAGTCTCCTTGTCCAATAGGAGTAGTGGCTATCATTCTATTGCCTCTAGGAAAGCTGTGGCTTGTTTTGCTCTCCTAAGCTTTCTGTGCTTCATTCTCTGTGTACCATGCATTGCTGGTACCCCAAACGTCCAGTCAAGTTCTAGTACAATCAACGAGTCACTGGGTAGCGACGGTAGCTACTTCCCACCTGCAATAGTGGGCATATTGGCTGAGTTATCAGCAACCTCCCTTGGAACGCGAGGTACTGACAACATCTAAGTGTCACTGCTCACGCCAGTGACATTAGACTCGACTTCTTTTATCACCACGGCCCCAGGAGAGAGGCAATACATCCAACTTCCCATCAATTGGGAATGAGCACTGCAAAACACTGCTGTCTACTGGGAAGACCAAACCTTCCCCTTTCACACATATGCAATCCGAGTAGGAGGAACGCAGATTAGGGCAGTTTATCTGCAAAACCGACATTGGTACACCCTCAATTGGGGAAATGAAGGAAAGTCCCCATTCCTTGACCAAAGAGCATGATGTATTGATCAATACAACAGACTACGCGAAGGAGCAGCAGCAAATACATACAAAGAAGCTCCCACTATCACTAACTGGGACAAAGGCTCCAAAAGTGAAGAAGAGGAGGACCCTCTTGACCACCAAATCCGAAACTCACCCATTAATCTATCAGCAGCCATCACTGCTCTTGCAGACCTATCAACAACAACTGACCCAACCATAGTTACCACCATGTCAACTGCAGCAACAGCAGTAATGACAACCCAAGCAGGAGGAAGAACTGGACCACCAACTGGAGGTGGAAGTGGAGGACCAAGCGGAGGTGGGGGTCCTCCAGGAGGTGGTCCACCAGGAGGAGGTGGAGGCGGAGGCACACCAGGAGGAGGGCAACCGCAACAACCAATCCAAGCAGACGACAAACCAATGGGAGCCCTACCAACGATCTTCGAAGGAGATCAAACTAAAGCTGAGAGTTTCTTGCGAGAACTCCGAGCATACTTCCTTGTTAATCACAACATCCCATCACTAGCCTCCTTCATTAAACGGGTAGCCATAGCCCTCACCTGCATCAAAGGGGCAGAAGTCAACCGATGGACAGAGCAACAGCTGGACTGGCTTGGGACACTCCAACCAGCACATGATGTACGTGTAGTATGGACAACATTCATACACAACTTCGAGACTTGCTTTCTTGACTCACAAAAAGCACAAAAGGCATGCATCAAGCTGCAAGAACTAAAGATGAGATGGCCAGAAATAGATGAGTACATCTCCACATTCGAAAGCATAGCACATGAGGCTGGTTACAATCCAATGGATCAGAATACAATGCAACTATTCCTGCAAGGATTGCTGCGCAGCATTGGACAAAAGGTGTTGGAAGACACAAATGTCAACACTTACGACCAAATGAAAGCCAAAGCCATCAATGTAACCACATTGCAGCAAATCATTGATGCCCTATACACAAGCCCAGCAACAATGTTAGACACACCCCCTTCCAAAACAACTGGCAGTATCATGCCCAGCGCCACAAAACCCCCAACCACCTCAACAAGGGTTCGGACAAACCCCCTACAATTCCACCACAGCACCCAGGGCATGGAACAATCAACCAGTGCCTATGGATGTAGATCGAGCGAGAGCACCCAGAGGAAACTGGCAAGGATGAGGAGGAGGACAATCCAGGGGAAATGTCATGAGAACCGACGATAACAGAGCCCAAAGGGGGCGCAAGGTGCGTGCTTCACCTGTGGACAGCAAGGACACTTTGCTCGCACTTGCCCCACCAAACAGCACACTCCAATACACGCACCGCCCAGCTTATCGACTGGTCTCCTGAAGACAATGAAAGCGAACCCAGCACCTCAAAGGTGGATCATCTCCACCAACAGCTTGAAACGCTCTCCCAGGAGGATCAGGAAGAGCTGATGAACTGCCTTGGAGCAAAGGAGGGAAATTTTTCGGAGGCCTAATCCATATGGCCTGGATTAGGAGGACTGGATCAGATAGGATGTACCTTTCAATACGAAATCTATGCAGCTATGTTTATTCATCCATCTATCCAAGAAGAGGGCCGAAACAATTGCGCTCCTAGACTCAGGGGCAACCGAAAACTTCATTAGTATGCAGTATGTGAAGGAAATGTGCTTCCCCATTAAACAACTGGAAAGACCCAGACCAGTCTACAATGTGGATGGAACGAGGAACAAGAACGGAGATATAGAGAATTATATGGACTTGGAGATGCAGACGGGGAGTCAATGGACTTGGCTACAATTCTTCCTTACTGATCTGGGAGAACAGAAGGTCATCCTGGGATACCCATGGTTCGCTGCCACACAACCAAAAATTGACTGGGCAAGAGGATGGCTTGAAAGCGATCAATTACCCCTCATCCTCCAAACCAAACTGGCAACCCAGTACGAATAGGAAGATGCAGAACCACACCACAAGGCCGCAAAATGCCTCTAAGACGAGTCAGCTATGTTCAAGGATCCCTTCATGTAGCCAGAGTCGTTATCCCTGAAGTAAAGGGGAAAGGACAAACGCTAGCGTCAAAACTAGCTGAGGAAGCAGGGTCACATAAAGGAAGTGGCAAAATCCCAACCACGTACCAGAGACACACTCATGTTTTCAGCAAAGAGGCCACCCAGCAATTCCTGAACCACGTATCTGGGACCACACAATCGAATTGAAACCAGAAGCACCATCGTCAATACCAGGCAAGGTATACCAACTTACGCAAGATGAACAGAAGGCACTGTTAGAATTCATCAAGGAACAACAGAAGAAGGGATATATATGCCCCTCAAAGAGCCCTTATGTGGCACCCTTCTTCTTTATCAAGAAAAAGGACGGAAAGCTGCGTCCAGTACAAGACTATCATCGCCTAAATGAATGGACTATTCGCAATTGTTACCCCCTCCCACTGATTCCAGAGCTAATAGCAAAGGTCCAAGGAGCAAAACTCTTCACCAAGTTTGACATCCGGTGGGGATACAACAATGTCCGCATCAAAAAGGGAGACAAATGGAAGGCCGCATTCATCACCAATCAGGGACTATTTGAGCCAACTGTAATGTTCTTCGGACTGACAAACTCCCCAGCAACCTTCCAAACTATGATGAATGTGATCTTTACTGAAGAAATGGCACAAGGGTGACTTATTGTATACATGGACGATCTTCTTATCGCTACAAAGGACGACCCCAAATTCCACGAAGAATGCATCCATAAAATCCTGGACAAATTGAGGCAATATGATCTATACCTCAAACCAGAGAAGTGCATCTTTGAACAGCGGAAGGTAGAGTTCTTGGGAGTTGTACTGGAAAACAGCACGGTCCAGATGGACCCCACAAAAGTACGAGGCATTGCTGACTGGCCTCAGCCACAAACAGTCAAGGACATCTGTGCATTCCTAGGCTTCACAGGATTCTACTGATACTTCATACCCAACTATTCCATCATAGCAAGCCCCCTCATCCAACTGACACAGAAAGACACCCCATTCAGATGGAATTGTGAATGCAAAGAGGCCTTTGAACACCTAAAAACACTGATGTGCAGCAAACCCATCCTTCGACAACCTGATTACTCCAAAGCATTCTTTCTTGCCACAGACACCTCAGCATATGGCGTGGGTGCCGTACTCTCACAGGAGGGAGAAATTAACCCACGCACCCAAAAACCAATGCTATGTCCCATTGCATATTACTCTAACACCTTCACCCCAACAGAACGCAACTATGACATCTACGAGAGAGAATTCCTCGGAGTCCTGAAAGCCCTCAAATGTTTCTGTCCTCATGTAGCAGCTATGGAAATCCCAGTTACCATCCTTACCGATCATGCTAACCTGACATATTGGAAGGCCCCTCAAAAAGTCAATTGATGTGTGGCTAGATGGTTTGCAGAGCTCCAAGACTACAATCTAGTCATCAAACACGTCCCAGGAAAAATTCACACCGCTCCCAACATGTTGTCTAGACCACCAGGAGCGGATCATGGCACCAAAGACAATACAAACCTAACCCTTCTCCCTCCGCCCATGTTCATTGCCAACGCATCAATATGAATGGATCCACTTGAGCAATGAGTAAAAGAAGGGCAACAAAAGCAACAGGCAGAGATGGAACTATGGCGCAATTCACAAGACGTGCAAAAACTCCCTGAAGGATATGTACAAGGATGGAGGTTGGCAGTGCCATCAGGACTACAGCTAAGACACGATGTTCTATCCCACTTCCACAACTCACCCACAGCAGGACACCCAGGCAGAGACAATACTATCACTCTCATCACCCAACGCTACTGGTGGCCAGGAGTGACCACCTGGATAGAAAGATACATCACTGGATGCATGCAATGCCAACAACACAAAATTCGGACAACAAAGAAGAGAGTACCACTCTACCACATACCAGGAGACCCACAGATGCGTCCCTTTAACACCATTGTGTTAGACCTCATCACTCAATTGCCCAAGGCCAATGGGATGGATGCCATCCTCACAGTTGTTGACCAAGGCTGCTCCAGAGCTGCCCTGTTTGTTCCATGCAAAACGACGATCACAGGTGAAGGGGTAGCACAACTATACCTCCAACACCTCTTTCCATGGTTCAGGGTGCCATCAAAAGTAATTTCCGACTGCAACCCCCGTTTCACATCCAACTTTACCAAAGCTCTCACCACTAAGTTGAGGATAGAACGAAACATCAGCACAGCCTTTCACCCACAAACCGATGGACTCACTGAACGAAAGAATCAGTGGGTGGAGCAATACCTTCGGCTTTACATGTCAGCCAGACAGGATGACTGGGAGGAACTATTGCCGATTGCAATGTTCGTACACAATCGATGGCCCAATGCCACAACCAAGCTAAGTCCCCATGAAATCATCCTTGGATATCACCCTAGTGCTGCTGAAGAACCTATACCCATCACCAGTAACAAGGCAATGGAAGACAGACATGAACGTGCCAAAGCACACCGAGAAGCGCAGTTCAAGCCCTCAATGAAGTTGCCAAAGCGATCCCACCCATGCAATATCGAGAGGGGGAGCAAGTTTGGCTTGAAGCAAAACACCTGTCACTCCCCTATGCATCTGTCAAGCTCACGCCCAAACACCATGGACCCTTCAAAGTGCTAAAAGAAGTCTCACCAGTAGCCTACAAATTGCAGCTACTGGCAGCCTGGACCATCCATGACATATTCCACAGCTCATTACTTACCCGTTACAAAGAGACCAAAGAACACAGGACCAATTATCAACGCCCACCGCTGGAGATGATTGATAATGCTGAGGAATACGAAGTGGATCAAATTATCAATCACAGGCACCATGGGAAGCGACATCAGCTTCAATACCTCATCCGATGGAAGGGTTACTCAGCCTCTGACGACACCTGGGAACCTGCTGACCAAGTGCATGCCCCTGCCTTAGTAAAGCGATACCACCAACAACACCCACTGAATGAAAAGATCGAGTACAAAGGGAGCAAACGCACTGCATGGGTCAGATCAATCGCCTCTCGTTCTTTCACCCATTCGCAACCCAGAACATCATGTCCTTGCCCCTCTCCATCCTGTCTTACATCACAGCAAGCCCCAGCGGATGTGAAGAGCCCCTGCCGATCCCACCGCCGACACGGACAACCACCGGCAAGCAACCTGAGTCACTTGTCATCCCCATGGAAGTGGTGGCCTTGTCCACCGAATTCAGTGAGTTTCAGCACTCTCCAAGGACTGTCCACGCTGCTCTCGAAGGGAACAGCCCCACCAAAGAACAACTCACCCTCGTCGCCCAAGGGCTGGCAAGTGTTGTGCACAAAAATGAAGAAGTATCGTGACACAACAAAGAACAACTCACAGTACTCAAAGGACGATCCAATGCTCTGGCAGAGCGTGAGGTGAACGTGGCTCGCCTGGAAGCTACCTACAAGCATTGGAGGGACGATCAGCTTGCAGCCAACAAGGAAGATTTGGGGGTACCCGAAGGGTATGAAGAGAATGAGGGGCAAGTGCCTGATTTCTTCATTCCAATCACTGATGGAGCTTACACCATGCACACACTTGCAGTGTACGTCAAACATGAGGGGCAGTACTGCCTCGGCACCTCTGGAAAAGGGGAGGCCATCTATCATCACGAACTCTTTGCCCCCAATCGTGCAACACTCGATGAGGGAGGAGAGTACCCTCATTGGTTTTTCGACACTCTCACTGACCCCATCACCTATGACACTATGCAGCGTCATGCCTCTGAGTCAGGAGAGGATTGGGGAACCACCGCTGAGTTCCAATGCTACCATGAGATGGTCACTGACCTCACAGGACTCCACATTGAAATCAGGGAGCTGCAGAGTCATCTCGACTCCCTCCGCTACCAGGAAGAGCAAAGTTGTTGCCATCTCCTCGCCTCCCACAAATATGAGAGCTATGCTCTCTTCCGCAAGCTACAAGATGAACCCCTACTCAAGGGGGACAAGAACCGTAAGTTCTCATCCATCCCAAACAGCTCACACCATGGTGCAGCTCATTTCTGAACCGAGGGTAATGTCACAGAGCGGCTTGCATGAGGGCAAGAGAACCACTGATGGCATGTGAGAGCTGCGTTTAACCCCCAGGTGTGGTAGGCCTGTCTGGGCCTGGGGTCAGTAATACAGGTCAGACTTGTAGTCAGCATGTATGTTGGAGCTTCGTCAGCCCTCAGTCAGCAAAGTAGTCAGCCATATGGCCAGAACACGGCTGAGTAAGCAGTAGTAGTCATCATGTACCAGTAGTATTTGTACGCATGCACGTACTGAGACGAGACTCTAAGTCGAGTCTCCTTGTCCAATAGGAGTAGTGGCTATTGTTCTATTGCCTCTAGGAAAGCTGTGGCTTGTTTTGCTCTCCTAAGCTTTCTGTGCTTCATTCTCTGTGTACCACATGTCGCTGATACCCCGAACATCCAGTCAAGTTCTAGTACGATCAATGAGTCGCTGGGTAGCAACGGTAGCTACTTCCCACCTGCAATAGTGGGCATATCGGCTGAGTTATCAGCAACCTCCTTTGGAATGCGAGGTACTGACGACGTCTAAGTGTCACTGCTCACACCAGTGACAGAGACTCAGACAAACCAGCCACACTCAGTCCAGCATGACATCCAGTGCTTTCTTTCCTTCAGCTCCCCTATAACTGGCCACCCTCCCACCATCTGCACTACATTGTGGTTTGCAAAATGTGACATACAACACACTAGGGAACTGAGGTGCTGTCACACTGTGGGCACCAACCTCTTCAATGATGTGAAGGGTGTTGTATGCACCTCCTGAAAAAGCTTCTGCCAATGAAATCATAAGATCCTGGCAGCACCACCAAGTTTGGTACCACCAGTAAATGTGGGTCCAAACTGGAATTGGTAGATGTATGGCAGCATCTGGGGCAGCATCTGGCTCCTTTGTAGGGCAATGTTTTCAATTATTAACTATATATAAATTATTAACACTGTTAATAACTCAATTCTAACTGGTTAATAACTGTTGGTTAACAATTAGTTAGAAACAGCTGTTAGAAATAGGCCTAAGGGGGTCTAGTTACTAACTCCTGGTAGAAATTGCTGGCAAATTTCTAATGGAACCCTAGCACATGCACCTGCTGCCAACTGTTACCACTGATAACTTCACCAAGGTGGTCCTGGACAAGTATGAAGGGACTAATTACAAGAGGAAGTTTTTGCCCATTGAGCTGTTGACCCCTTCTGACAATGGAGAGACAAATATGAATATAACCAAAAATGTACTGATATACATGGACACCACTGATATCATGTCTGGTTGCCCAAGGGATGAAAAGATCTCTCACATAGTGATAGGAAAGTTCAGTTTAGTCTGGTTCTTGGACAGTTTTTGCCAAACCTGGAACCAGACCAACAGTTCAGTTTGGGCAATGTGCCCAAACCTTGAACAGAACCAGCAGTTCTGGTTCTCTGAGGGTTTGGTTCAAGTTCAGGCCTCCTTGAACTGTGAATTGAACTTTCTTGAAATGAATATTAAGCTTTTTGTTCAAGCAAGGTACCTATGATTAGATCATTACCTCTGATTAGATGATTGTTGCACCATGGGTTGACTAGGTATGGGAAGCAGGCTGGCCTTCACATTCCCACATGGTGGCATTTCTGAGGCCTTTTTTATACAATTTGCATGGATGTGTATTGGGGATCAACTGTGTCACATGTGCTGTACCTTTGTAAGTGAGAAGGAAAAAGGGGACTAGCATGATTTGAACAAGTGAACCCAATGTATAACCAAAAAAGGCAAGCAAGTATGTGCCTTACCCATGTGCTTTACCCACCACACTACAATCACAATATCCTATCCTCTACAGAATACATACATATATACCAGATTGTACCAAGGAATGGGTACAGGTCACACCTGCAACTGCCACTTGTACAGTAGCCTTACCTGCATCAGAACATGCCAGTCCATGCTATCCAGGAGCATGCAGATGCTTCCCCCTCCCTTTTCCCTTCCTAGTCTTCCCCTCTTGCCTCTATCATCCTCTCCTCTCCTTCCCTCAAAAGTCTCACTCTTGGACTCTGGACTCTGGACTCATCTCATCATCTCAGCCCCTGCCAGCCTCTGTTGCTTCAGCTTGCAAGCCAAATGCAAGCTCCCATCTCACACCATCCATGTCACAGCACCCATGCAAATGGGCTTTCACTGCAGTCCTTTTAGGACTGGCCACTCCCTTTGTCACGCTGGACGGAGCGTGGCGGTTCTGTCGGTGTTTCTGTCTGGCAGCCTTCTTGGCCGTTCGTTCTATTGCTATGAGGGGTAGGGCGTCTGGCCTGTCTCTGTCTTTCTGTTGTAAGTGTAGGATGATATCTGCGTCGGTGACCATCGTCTTGGTCATCTTCTGTGGAGTTCTAACGCCTTGTTAGAACAGCTGTGGGTAGTGGCGGTGCTGGCTGCTGTCGTTCCCTATCTCCTGAAGGAGGAAGGGGATCTAGATGTGAAGGAGTCGATTTGGATACTCAAGACGAGTTTCCAAAGGAAGGGATGTCTGGAGTGCTGATACACCTTGTATTGCACTTAGTTCATTGGTATGCCACTAAGGTCGTGAATGGAAGGAGCTGCTCCTTCCTGCTGGGGGTTCTGGTGCAGATAGGGGATTCTATAGAGCACTGAGAGGTCCATTACTCAGTGACCTTCGTCTGTCTGGAGCAAAGAAAGGCAACGCCTTTCTGAGCGCTTAACGTATATGTCGGGGTTCGAAGAGTTCCCAATCGGGACTCGGTTTACTATATATGGTAGATTAAGTGAAACGCGTCACTAAGTTGCTTAGCAGACCCTAGGGTACGTTCTAGGGCGCAAGTGGGAGGGGAAAGGGGCTGGGAAGCTTTGGATCACTTGGAGGATGGCTCTGAGAATGTCTAGGATTCACAAGAGACCAAGCTTAAGGCTTTTGGTCCCCTTCTATGAGCGTATTTATACATAATTATCTAGGTGGAGTCATCAGCAGTCTATGACGTGTTTCAGCAGCAGTAAGGCCACGAAACTCGTCGGCATATTAGTGTAAGTAGTTTAGTAATGAGCCGAGGCAACACAACAGCAGAAGGGGTCGGCAGGAGTGTAATAACAGTAGGGTAAGGTAGGGAGGGGGAAGTGGTGACGACTCCAGCCGAGCTGTGGGAGATATGTACATATAAGGCAAGAATATTAGTAAGCGTAAGCGTCCCAATAGTCCACCATGACACCCTTTCACCTTGCTCACACCCTTACCACCTCATCCTGCATGCATCCTTGCACAGCATTGCCCAAGTCCTGTGCCACATGTTGCTGGCACCACCCCAGCTCTCTCACAGCCACTCACCCTTTGTGCCAGTGGCTCCACACACTCTGCATCACCTGCATTCATTGGCCTCATGCTGCCATGGGCTAATGCAATTAGAGGAGAATGATCTCTGCTCTCAGCCATCACACAGCACATACACTCCACCTCATCTCTGTTTATTTACTTTTTATCCACGATGACCCCCTCTCCCCCTTTCTTTCATACCACTGCTTTGTCTAACCTGTCTACATCTTCTCACCCTGGCTTCTGCATTTGCCACAGCCACCCTTGTGTCAGCTTGCATGTCAAACATGAGCCCTCATCTTGCTCTATCCACATTGCAATGCCCCTTCAAAAGGGCTGCCCTTGCCCTCCCTTATGGCACTGCATCACTCAACTCCTGTGCCATGCATTGCTGGCATCACCTCAAACAGTCACCACATGCAGGGGGTGCTGCTGCCACTCCCTGGCCTGCACCTGTTATGACACCAACCCACAGCCCCATCACTGGCATACAACAACACTGCCACAAGCAACTGCTTGTGAGGCAGATCCCAGCCCTGGCCCCAATGATGATGAGATGGTGTCATTATCATCATCAGCTCCTGTACTCAGAGGAGCCCACAATTGTGGGTCTTCTCAGATGCAGGAGCTGTGAATGACACAACAACAACAGGAGAAAGTGGGTGACAGCAGGTATACCCCTACCCTTCTGGACCTGTGGCCTGTTGTGGGTCACAGGTGTGGGTGCAGGTAAGCCCAGAGGTTACCCATCATATCCCTAGAGGCACTTTGCACTCAAGGGGCCATACACATTCCAGGCTTTTCCACCTGGTTTCATATGTTACTAGCTTCACGTTTACTGCTCCTTCATTATGTAAGGCATGCAAGACTCTTCTGGTAAATACAATGTACAGTAGTATTACTAGTATTGAAAGATGCCCTTGCTGTGAACTGAATGTTCAGTATGTATCTATCCAAGTGAGGTATGACACCTTAAAAAAATGGTTCAAACATGTTCAAACGTGTTCAGATGCATTCTCTTTTCTGTGGTATTTCACAAACCTGGAACCAGACCTGCCATTCAGTTCAGCCTATATCTCTGAACTCTGAACTGGACTTTGAGTTCAGTTCAGTTAGGTTTGAGTTCAAACCATAAGTTGAACTGAACTTTCCCATCACTAGTCTCACATGAACAGGGCAATCAAGGACACGCTCGAGGCAGGCATCTCTCAGTCCTATATCAATACATACATTAGGCTATCATATCCCTAGAGTAGAGAACCGCCTGCTATACACATACACACACCTTGTTATTCACCGCTTGCTCGATAGGCCTTTCCGCCCTTTTCTGTCGCCTACGTTTCTTTTTCATGGGTTCGCCTCCTGTAGTCATACTCACATATCCTCCTTTTCCTCGTCGTGCAGCCGATTCGCATGTTTGTTACTTCGCCTCGGAGAATCTGTAGCCTTCGTCTCCACCTCACCTGCCACTTCACACTCCTCTGGGGCTCGCGCAGCCCTTTCGCGCATGCGCTCTTTCTTTCCTTTCCTCCTCTTCACCTTACGCTCACCATCCATCAAATGTTCCGCCAAAACGACATCGTCATCTGCTTCTCCCACTCGCGCAGAGACCTTCGTCTTAAACTCGCGTAGGCGTTCGCCACGCCTTGCATCCCATGTGTCGCGCAGCCTGCGATACGGTGCGAGCTTCTTCAGGCCGACATACTCGTTCAGGTCCTTGTCATCTGCGAGCAAGATTTCCGTGGGGTTAAGCGCAAATGTCGTCTTCGATACTGGAATGTAGCGGAAGTGTGGGCATCCCTGCAACCTAAGTGAAAGGGCGCGTGTGCGTGAGTGGCAAGGATCGCAGGAGGAAAAGACAGTGGGGAGCGTACCATATCGTTGAACTCTAGCCCATATAGCTCCTCCATATACTGATCGAGGACGCGCTTGCGCATTTCCTCTGTACCGTCCCATTCCATTCCATCCCACGTACTCCCACCATCTTTGGGTGCGTCCGCATCCATCTCATCGACATCGACCGCGCTGGCGTCATCCGCCCTCATTCTCTTCTTTCTTTCTTTCCTTCTTCTTTGCCTTCTTGCGCTCCTTCGCCGCTGACGCGCGCGGCGCTTCATTGCCGCTTGGCGGGATGATATCATCAACGTCAATATCATCCTCCCACATTGGCTTTTCGTCGTCTCCACCATCGCCCACGCCATCAGTTTCGGCAAGCACAGCTGCCATCTGCTGGTCATGTGCCTCGGCATCCCAGTCACCATCTAAATCTAGTGCCTCGAGTGCTGCGCGAACCAGGGCGCACTATAGTCAACCAAGACATTGAGAAGCGGAGGGAAATGGTAGTGGACACACCTTTACTGCGCGCCCATCCTCCCTCTTTGCCTATGTGCTCGAGCTTTGCTTCCATCTCTCGCGCCTTGAGCCCCTTGAGGCGCTTCACTTCTTCCCGCCGTTGCGCCTTCTCTACTTCTTTACGCTTTCGTCGTCGCTCGCGCGCGGCACGGCGGCTCTCTGCATGCTCCGTTGGCCGGCGCACACCCTCTACGGCACGAGGGAAGGATGCGATATGTGCAGCATCGGGCTCTTCAAACCGGAAGTTGTAGGAGCTTTCGAAGCGCTCGGCGACCTCGTCAAACTCGTCGTCGTCCTCTAGGAGATTACTGTTGGCGTGAGCACTAACTTCAACACCGGAGGGTGTTTCTGCGTGGTCTTTGTCTTCTGGGAGCGTAGCACCCACAGTAATCTCCTTGTAAGTGGGTATGCGGCGCGCGGAGCGGTCGATCCAGCCGCGATGTAATATGTAACTATAAAAACCAGAAATCAATGTTGATTGTTAGATGTTCTGTGAGACAGGAGGAGAGGAGCACACGCACTTTATCAAAAACTCTTGGTCTGTTTCCTTCCTCTCATCCGCGACCCTCTTCCTCGATTTCTTTTTTTTCTTCCCTGGCTCCGCTTCGTCAGGGTGCACAGACATATCCTCCGTTCCCTGCCGGCGCGTCTCATCCTCGACCTTTATCTCCTCGCCAAGGTCCAAGATCTTTTCGACCGGACCGGCCTCACGTTCGAGATATGCGCGATACTCTACCTCCTCACGCTCTACCTCATCCCTCGTCTTCTCACGCAAAG
This sequence comes from Russula compacta, assembly GCA_022376555.1. Classification (NCBI taxonomy): domain Eukaryota; kingdom Fungi; phylum Basidiomycota; class Agaricomycetes; order Russulales; family Russulaceae; genus Russula; species Russula compacta. The sequence goes on from WTXH01000330.1 coordinate 14,962, forward strand.
TGAAGAGCCCTCCTTCCTCCTGTTCCGCATCTCCTGCGTCAGGGTCCCGTGCGGCAGCGCTGGAATGGAAAACAGCAATGGTCTCGGCGCGCAGCGCAGCCTGCTCCGCGACGTGGGCCTGTGGTGGCGGGGATGGGTCTTCGGGTGAGGCAGAACGGCTGGTCGCGACATCGAGTGCGGCGGCGAGGCGCTGTTCGGGGAGCGTTATAGGCTTGGGTGCTTTTGCTTTTTTGGGGCGAATGGGTGCAGGTAGCGTGCTAGACTTGCCGTGCTCCTCTGTCAATATGGGGTGGTATAAGAAACCAGAGAACGGGCGACGGGGGAGGAGAGAGACGGTAAGAAAGGAACCATACCCTCGAATACGTTGCGGCTGGCATCATAGATGTGCGGGTCTCGCGCCTTGATACGTGCGAGCGTGCGCAGGATGGCAGCGTCGAGGGCGGGAGTGAGCTCTTCCCCGTCCTCATCTTCACTCTCGTCAGACTCGGAATCAGGATCATCCGAGCTCGGGTCGTCGGTGTCGGCATCTGAGCCATACTTCTCCTTGACTGCACGCGACGAAAACGAAAGAAGTCAGAGAGATGCGGTGCATCTAGCAAATGTGGCGGGGCGTACGCTTCACGAGCTCCTCGCGCTCCTTGCGATATTGAAAAGCTTTTGCATAGTGCTCATTGATTGTGAGCCGGTGTAGATCGTTCTCATCCTCTGAACCGGAAGAAGAGGATGAAGAAATCAAATGTTCATTCATTTTCAATCGACGGCAATGGTGGTTAGCCTGAGGTCGCAGTCAGTACCTGTGATAAAATAGGCTTAACGACGCCTGCAACTTGATTAAGAATTTGGGTTCAGTGGGGCACAGCTGCAGCAACTTGGTTCAAGTTGGGCTCCGGAGTTATGATAGCTCGACAAGTTGTATTGCTCCGCTCCGCGTACAGTACTCGTATTTTGGCAAAGTCTCACACGGGCTTCCGCACTAGGGTAGTGAATAGAACCCGTAAACCTCGCTCCAATTCAAACAGGTTTAATTTGGGGGAAATGCAACCCATCTCCGTACCTCTGGAGTTCGGCCTCAGCTGGCCGAATGTACGCAACACTCCAACGGCCATGATAAGTGGGAGTAATCGAGAGCCACTCTTCGTTAGACTTGATATAAGTGTCTGGGGGGTCACCCGCAAGGAGGGGAGGCTGCACCATGCGCATGATGGGGTTCAGAAGGAAGGATAGGACGGGAACACTCGGGATGCGGGAGTCCGTGACAGAGGCAGCGAAGAAGGGTGTGTCCGCATCTGGTAGGAATACTTTGAAGGTAGAAGTTCTAGAGCCCGTCGAAAGATATTCAAAGCGCGCGAAGCGTTTGGGGATATCTGGCTGGCATCAATAGACATGAAATGCGAGGACGATAGGTAGAGATATACTCCAGTTGTTGCGTCCGTTCCAGACGCTCTGCCAGCTGCTCACGTAAATGTTCGTGATGCGCGAGGACGTGCTCTTCTCGTATGGATTGGCAAATCCATGCGCAGCCACGATGAGCTCGTCGTACGGGCCAATGGGCGAGTCCTCATAACGAACAAGAACGAAGCCTGTTAGACCACCGTTCCACTGTGGAGCACCGTTGATGGGAGCAAGAGCGGAGGGGTGCTGGCAGGATCGGTGTACCATGCTCCGCGGCGGAGGTTTGCTGTTCATGGAGTCAATCAGATGGAAGGAAGCACAAAAGCAAAAAGTATGACGCAGTACGTATAAGAGGAAATGTGGGGTAGAACCCACGCACGTCTTTGACAAAGGCAATATCGGCATCGATGGAATGCAGACGATTGTAAATGTCGAGCGACTCGCGGCGAATGTGTGCACGCGCCGATGCCTCGGATGTCTTGGACATGTCGCACAGTCCAGGTTGGCGAGGGTGAATGCGTCGCGTTGAATAATGATTACGAAAATATCCGCTTTATGTTATTACTATCTTACTAAAAGCTACAGTATGTGCAGGTTTTACAAGTATTGCGTGTCGCATGCCATGTCTCACGAACTAGAACTAGCTATGTCCGAATGTCCGCATGGCGTATGTCTTGGAACGTGTCGCAAATTTTGTCGGTGACCTTATAATAGATTATAATAAAATAATTGATATAATATCAGATGTGGATTATAATAATTATATTCCAGGCTTATCAATTGTAATGGGAATAATAATGAAACTTATAATCTCATTATAAAGATGCTTATAACCATCAATGAAATCATATTACAATTGTAGAGGATCCATTATAAGGCAATTATAATCAATGTGGCTCATTACAATCTTCTATTATTATAACATCATTTTACTGTATGTTATTTCTTTTATTCGATTTTATAATGTTCAATATCTTATTTCATCATATTTCTTTTTTCCCATCATATTTCTTTATATTTGGGCTGTTATACACATCATCCTGTACTACATATGACTACAGCACTGAGTATAGGGGGCAGTCATCCTCTGCTATAGTGTCCTATAAGTGCAGAAAGATATCAGTCTCCACACTAATCAGAGCCACAACACCAATAAGAATCATACCATCAAAGGAGAGTGATATCAACACTGCAGCAGTCACAGCTGTGCGAGATAAGGAATGGGAGCAGTGTGCACAGGTGCAGCTCATCATCAAAGAAGTCGTCATGGCTTGCTCGAACCACACTTGGCCAAACAACTCAAGCACACTACAGAGGGGACACTGATTGGGTTGTAGCACACAGAGTGTGGCACCAAGTGTCACCGCCAAGGGTTTGACAGCAACAATAGACACACTATGTCGATGAGCTAGGTCTCGAAGTGACCTAGAAGACTTGTAGAGATGAGGTCGACGTGTCTGTCGATATCGACATCTGGGTTACCGCTTGCTGAGCTCCGACTCAGTAGCCACCCACAATGAAGTAGAACACTGATAAGATTGAGACAAGAGACTCAACTTGCCTCTACCAGGCTAATGAGTCCCCTATATATAGTACATAGTACTTGAGGGCAGGCCTAGGGCCTGAGGGGCAGTGTTACTACCTATTTATACCTGAAACACGAAAGAGACAATAGCAACCAGTAGCAAAGGTCACTCAAGAATCACGAGCTGATGTAGATGAAATGGGGTAAGAAACACAAAACAGGGTCAAATGTTCTAATTGGCTGGTTCCACAACTTACAGGGGCGTGATGGTGTTGAACCATCACCCCAGGCCGGTTACATCACTCCCTCGCTAGATAGGATGCCCTCATCCTGTCTTCCTCCATCCCAATCGTCTCACCACCTGGGCTCGATATCGCTCGACTCCCACTTGTGGGACTTTCTTTCCGGCCCTTGCAGCGACAAGTCAGTCCTTGCATGCTTGTTTTGTGGCTTCAGACGCTGCCAGATTTGCCTGAGCCAGGCGTAACTCGGTGCGCAGAGTGTCAACCTCTCGGTCCAGGACTCGGTATCGTGTGATCTTGGCGAGGAGGGGCCAGTCATCCAGCTCGATGATGGCCTCACAGAGTGGGTGGTAGTCAATCTCGGTTCCCCAGAGGTGGGCGTGGAACCAAGGCGGGAGTGGGGAGAGGGGGAAGTCGTCAAAGTTGGGGCGAGCATAGAGCTCGATGATCTGGGCGTCATGGTCGCCCGTTGCATTGGCCACCAGGCCAGCCACTCGCCCATCGTCCAGCTGTTTGATGAAGACGGTGGGCTTTTCACCATCTGGGGTCGTAATGGTGAATTTGGGAAGCCTCCCGTCGTTCTCAAAATACCCGTCAGGGCATAGGAGGGGCTCTCCGTCGATCTGCTGGATGCACGCCTTGAGTTCGCAGTTGTCCTTGTTGACCTCCTCAAACTGGTGTTTGAGGCATCGTGCCTCATCTTGGAAGAGCGCCTCTCACTGCTGAAGTGTGGAGGCGAGGCCTGCGGCCAGTTGACAGAGCTGGGTCAGACTGAGGTTTTCATATCCGTCCAGGATGGATCGGACAGTGCCTGGAGAGAGAGGGCCTTCCCAGAAGGTGTTGGTTTTGAGATTGGGGAATGCACCTGGGAGGCGGATGGTGTTGGAGGCAGGGGTGGTAGTGGCCTGACTGGGGCTGGTCACTGCGGAGGGAGATCGGACAGCCTCCTCGGGCGTGATACGTGTGGCAGGGGCCGGAACTGGGGTTGGGACAGGTGAAGACATAAGGAAACAATGGTGTTGTGAGGAGCGGAGGAGGATTGAGCTGATGACTTTGCCGGGGGTTTCTGCTTCCCTTTTATATTGTTCAAGGGCCGGCGTTTGTGATACTCCCGAAGGAGATCCAGGGCGTGCACTTGGTCAGCTGGTTCCCAAGTGTTATCACTTTTGGGATAGCCCCGCCACTTTATGAGATATTGCAGCTTCTTTGATCACCCTTGATGGCGATGATTTCTAATTTGCTCCACCTCGTATTGTTCTTTGTTATCAATCAAATCAGGGGGAGGTCGGGCATAATTGGGCCCGTGGGTGTCCGTCTCCCTATATGGGGTAAGAAGGGAGGCATGGAACACTGGGTGGATCAGCCATGAGGCGGGGAGTTGTAGCAGGAAGGTGACCAGGGATATTTCTTTGAGAATCTTGAAAGGGCCGTACCGTTTCGGGTTTAATTTGGACCCTTGATGTGGGAGGGTCAGGTGGGTTCCTTCCAGCCACACTTGGTCCCCAGTCCTATATTGACCCATTGGTATTTCGGCCACCTTTTTATTGATTGCTTTGATTGCTTGATCTCGTGCCTCCTCCATTCTTCATGTCCGCTGTTCTACTGCCTCATTGTTGGTTTGGATCCCCAAATCTCCGGGCCCCAGCGTCAGTTCATAGCCGATCAGAATTTGATTGGGAGATAGCCCAGTGGTGCTATTCTTCCGGTTGTTGTGCACTGCGGTTGCAACTGCAACCCATTCCATCCAGTCATCTGGCTGTCCGCTTGTTACCAACCGCAGGTATTGTTCTATCCATTGGTTCTTTTGTTCGGATAGGCCATCGGTTTGGGGGTGGGCTGCTGTAGACAGGTTTTGTTGTATCCCTAATCTTTTGGTGAGCGCCTTTCCAAAACTTGATGTAAACTGTGGGTCTCTGTCGCTGATAATCTTTCTCAGTAACCCGTACCATGGATAGAGATGATCTAGGTAAAGTTGGGCGATCCCTGGCCCCGTGATGTTGGTGGAACAGGGGAGGAATAGGGCGGCACGGGAGCATCCATGATCTACAATAGTGAGGATTGCATCTAATCCTCGCTTTAGTGGTAGTCCGGTGATTAGGTCCATGGATATGGTTTGGAACAGTAGTGTGCCCAGTTCTGAGGGGACTTGGTAGAGTGGGACGTGGGGCCAGTGCATTAGTATCTTGGCTTGTTGGCATGTTGCACATCCTTTGACATAGTTCGCAACCCATTCTTTCATCTTTGGCCACCAGTACTGCTCTTGTACTTTCCTTAGGGTCTCGTCTCTCCCTGGGTGACCAGATGTGGGTGTGTTATGGGCATTCCTGACGATAGCTCATCTGAGTTCCTCGAGGTTTGGTACAATGGTTCTCCCATGAATTGTCTGTGCTGCTCGAATTCTGTGGGGCGGAATGATCATGATGTTTTTGTTATCGTCCTCACCATGGTCCACATTTGACGGTCTGGATAACGCGTCTGCTGCGGTGTTTGTTTTGCCTGGGATGTATTCCAGTATGTAGTCGTATTCTTGGAGGTCAGCATGCCATCGTGTGGTCTGTCGGTTTAGATTCCTTGGTGACTTCCAGTACTGGAGGTTGGCGTGGTCGGTTCGGATTATAAATGGCATTTTGGTCCACCCTAAGTAGTGTCTCCAGTGGGCTAGAGCCTTCATGATGGCTAACAGTTCTCGTTCATAGATGTCATAGTTTCGTTCTGTGGGTGTGAACGTTGCTGAGTAGTATGCCACTGGGTGTAGGATTGGTTTATGTCGCTGGGCTAAGGTTGGTGTGAGGTTGTGCCATCCCTCCTGCGAGAGTACGGCACCTATGCCATATGCCGATGTGTCGATGTGAAGTGTGAACTGCTTCTCGACATCTGGTTGGATCAGTACCAGGCTGCCACACATCCTTGTTTTAAGCTCTTCGAATGCTTTTGTCTGTGCCTCTCCCCAATGCCAAGGTGTGGCTTTCTTTGTCAGTTCAAGTAGGGGTCGTGCGATCCTTGAATAGTTTGGAACAAAATAGCGGTAATAGCCTGTGAACCCCAAGAAGCTCCTGATGTTGGTTGGGTTTCTTGGTGGGGACCAGTCCGCGATTCCCTGCAGCTTTTTGGGGCTCATCCTGAGATGACCTTTTCCCACAATGACTCCTAGGTATTCGATCTCCTCCTTCTGAATTGGCATTTTTCTGGTTTGAGGTAGAGGTCGTTCTTTTCCAGTTTGTCCAGCATGCGATGGACATACTCCCGATGTCTGGCAGTGTGCTGTTCCTCTGTTTCGTGTGGTCATTTGGCTGTGTGAATGGCGATGTGTCCATGTAGACAGAGAGCCAGCCCTCTCCTACTTCTTGCCGGAAGATGGCATTCATCATCATTTGGAAGGTTGCTGGGGAGTTAGTGAGACCGAAGAACATGACTGTGGGTTCGAACAGTCCCTCGTGGGTAAGGAAAGCGGCCTCCCACTCGTCCCCTTCTTTGATCCTGATATTGTTATAGCCCCATCACACATCTACCACTGTGAATTTGGTGCACCCACTGAGTCGGTCCACGACTTGTGGGATGAGGGGCGAGACATTTCTGTTTCTTTTTGTCCATTTGTTGACAGGCCAGTAATCCTGTACCGGTCTCAACTTTCCATCCTTCTTCTTTACAAAGAAGAAGTTGGCTGCATATGGCGATTTGAGATGCAAATGGTTCCCCTTTTTAAATGCTCCTGGACAAATTTGTGCATTTCAGCTTTTCCTCTTGTGTGAGGGGTAGCAGTCGTCCTGGCATGGTATTGGGTGCCCCCGTAATAGCTCGATGGCGTGATCCCATATGGTTGAGCTGGGCAATCGCTATGAGTTTTCTTCGCTGAACACTTTTCTGTGTCGCCTATACTCGTTGGTATGGCGTTGTTCTGTTCTGGGTTATTTGTGGCACTTTCTATGTCACCCTTCCCAGAAGGTATGTGTTGGTTCTTTTCTTGATTGGTTGTGGTACGTTCTTTGTTCGAGATACATATACTGCTTTGGCAGCATTTGGCGCAGAGAGGACAATGGGGAGATGGGTGAAGTCGATCCATCCTTTCTTCCAGTCGATCTTTGGCTGGACGGAGGCGAACCATGGATATCCGAAGATGGCTTTGTGGTCCCCTAGGTCAGAGAGAAAGAATCTTTGGTTTGTGGTCTGCGTCCCTGTTTTGAACTGTAGGTCGGTGTAGTACTTGAGGGTTCCACTTCTGTTTTCCGTTCCATCTATGTTGAACAATGGTCTTGGGGTTGCAAGTCATTTAATGGGGAGTCGTAACCATCTAGCGTAGCTGAGACTCATGAAGTTTTCAGTGGCCCCTGAGTCTATGAGGGCTACTCCTTCGGCTCTTTTTGCAATTGATCGTGCATAGAAACAAACTGTCATGGATTTTCTTGCTGATATGTACACATTATTGCTATGAATCTGCCTAAGCAGGGCCGATCTGATTAGGCAGAGGGAAAATCCTGCGCAACTCCCATTTCTTTGGCCAGTTTAATCTGATTGTCGAGGGACATTCCCTCCAGCTGTGCTCGCACGGTGGCCACCGAGGTTTCCCCTGATGGCTCTGCCATCTGGTAGTCTTGGTCTTCTTCCTCCTGGAAGTCGATGAGGTTGGCTTGCCTAGGGCTTTGCCTGTAGGGGTTTCTGGGCTGCTGTCACCTTTCAGGACAGGTGTGGGCAAAGTGTCCTTCTCTGCCGCAGTTAAAGCATCGCATCGCTTCATACCCCAGTGCCGATACATTTCCCCTTGCGGGTGGTCCTGTCCTTTGTCTCCAGTTTCCTCACCCTCTCCAGTTATTAGGGGTGCGGCTTCTGGACAGGTCCATGGGGACTGGGGTGTTATTCATGGATGGTGGCGTGTTTGTTGAATTGTACTGGGGGCGGTTTCCCTGATTGTATTGGGGTTGCCAGTTCCTCTGTTGAAATGGCGGTGGTCGGGGTGGGTTGTTGAGCCTTTGGAATGGTGATTGTCCTGCCAGGGTCTTCTTTATAATGCCATCTATGATGGTTTTTCCTTGTGCAATGGTTTTGACCTTTTCCTTAAGGTTATGATAGTTGAGGGGGATTGGTGGCTTCAGGGTGTCGTGTAGGAGTGACGCTGGGATTCCCTGTAGGAAGATGTTGTAGGTCTTCTCGTTTCCTAGTGTATATCCCACCTTTCTTGCCAGGCTTTCAAACCTGGTGATGTATTCATCATAGTTGGACCCCTTCATCCGGCAGTCCCTAATTTCATTTCTGGCCCGCTGGGCCGCCTGGGTGTCCTGGAACTGTTGGCTGAATTCTAGGAGGAATTGGTCCCATAATGCTGGGATATTGTCTTGGGGCATTTGGAGTCTGTCGATCCACTCCCCCATGTCTCTGACCCATTGGGCCATGTTTTCTCCTTTGATGAGGGTGAGGGTGAAAGCAATTTTTTTAAAGGGGGAGTTGTATCCTGCTACATCTGCGTTCAGGCGCAGGTACCCTTTTACTTCTTCAATGAAGTCATTGGCTTTAGACCTGTCTCCCATGAAGACTTGTGGGAGTGCTCCCATGGTTTTTATGTCGGCAGCTGCTGCCACTGATATTTGTGGCGCGTTTGGGTCTGGTCCTCCTGGTCCTCCTGGTCCTCCTCCGGGCCCTCCTGGTGGCCCTGACCTTTTGAGGACTTGTCTGAGGACATTCTGAATGTGTTGTGGTGCGCTTTGGGTTGTTGTAGATGGCTGGGCGGCAACAGCTGTGGCTGTAGTGGTCTGTGTAGACATGGCTTGTGAAAGGCTGGGGATTCTAGCTCCTGCTGGTAAGGCGTCGGTTGGCAATCCTTGGAGTGGAGTGAGGGTTCTGATGGGGAATGTTGGTGCTTTTTCTTCCACTGGGGTGATCTTGATCTTATTGAAAGCGTTGTCAATTTCTTTGACCGCTTCATCTGATTCTGTGTCTGAGACAACCTCGGGTCCTTCTAGTTCTTCGTCGAGAAGCTCATCAGCTTCTGATCCTTCAGTGTCATATTCGTGTAGCTGTGGGACTGCTGCTCCCAAGGTGTATCATCCTTCAGTCCAGTGGACTTCCTTCCACTTATCGTCATGGATACATACCAGCTTTGGGTTGGTTGGTGCTTTGCCTCTTGCTGTGACAATAATTTGTATATCCTGATCTGTGGGATTGGCTGGGTGTTCTTTGGAGATGTAGTGAGCCCTGTGGTTCCTTCTTCCTTCGGTAGCATCTACCCAATTGAGGGTCGTAGTCTGCAGTTGTCACAGAGCGGCTTGCATGGGGGCAAGAGAACTGCTGATGGCATGTGAGGATCACGTTTGACCCCCAGGTGTGGTAGGCCTGTCTGGGCCTGGGGTTGGTAATACAGGTCGACTCGTAGTCAGCATATGTCATGGGGCTTTGTCACCCCTCAGTCAGCAATCAGTTAGCCGTATGACCGGAAAACGGTCAAGTAGTAGCAGTAGTCAGCATGTACCAGTAGTATTTGTACGTGTGCACGTGCAGAGACAAGACTCTAAGTCGAGTCTCCTTGTCCAACAAGAAGTAGTGACTGTTATGCTGTTGCCTCAGGAAAGCCGTGGCTTGTTTCGCTTTCCTAGGTCTCTTGTGCTTCTTCCTCTGTGTACCGCGCGTTGCTGATACACCGAACGTCAACTCCAACTCTAGTACAATCAACGAGTCGCTGGGGAGCGACAGTAGCTATTTCCCACCTGCAGTAGTGGGCGCATCAGCAGAGTTATCCGTAACCTTGCTTGAAACGAGAGGTACTGATGACGTCTAAGTGTCACTGCTCTCGCCGGTGACATTAGACTTGACTTCTTTTCTATCACCATGGCCCCTGAAGAGAGGCAATACATCCAACTTCCCATTAACAGGGAACAAGCATTGCAAAACACTGCTGTCTATTGGGAAGACCAAACCTTCCCCTTTCATGCATATGCGATCTAAGTAGGAGGAATGCAAATCAGGGCAGTTCATCTGCATAACAGACATTGGTACACCCTCAACTGGGGGAATGAAGGGGAGTCCCCATTCCTTGACCAAAGAGCGCAATGTATTGATCAATACAACGGATGACACGAAGGAGCAGCAGTAAACACGTACGAGGAAGCACCCACTATCACTAATTGGGACGAAGCCTCCAAAAGCGAAGAAGAGGAGGATCCCCTTGACCAACAAATTCGAAATTCACCTGTCGATCTATTGACAGCCATTACTGCTCTCGCAGACCTATCACTCACAACCAAACCAGTCACAGTCGCCACCACCATGTCAACTGCAGCAACCGCAGTAACAATGACCCAAGCAGGAGGAAGAACCAGACCACCAACTGGAGGTGGAAGCAGAGGACCAAGCGGAGGCGGAGGTCCTCCAGGAGGCGGTCCACCAGGAGGAGGAGGAGGCGCACCAGGAGGTGGGCAACCACAACAACCAATCCAAGCAGACAACAAACCAATGGGAGCCCTACCAACGATCTTCGAAGGAGATCGAGCCAAAGCTGAGAGTTTCCTACGAGAACTCCGAGCATACTTCCTCATTAACCACAATGTCCCATCACTAGCCTCTTTTATCAAGCGAGTGGCCATAGCCCTCACTTGTATCAAGGGAACGGAAGTCAATCGATGGATGGAGCAACAGTTGGACTGGCTGGGGACGCTCCAACCGGCAGACGACGCGCATGCGGTATGGACAACATTCGTACAGAACTTCGAGAATCGCTTTCTCGACTCGCAAAAGGCACAGAAAGCGTGCATCAGGCTACAAGAATTAAAAATGAGATGGCCAGAAATAGATGAGTACATCTCTACATTCGAAAGCATAGCACATGAAGTGGGCTACAATCTGATGGATCAGAATACTATGCAGCTGTTCCTGCAAGGATTACCACGAAGTGTTGGACAGAAGGTGTTGGAAGACACAACCATCAATACCTACTACCAGATGAAAGCCAAAGCCATTAACGTAACTGCATCGCAATGAATAATCGATGCCCTGTACACGCACCCCAACAACAACAACAACACCAGATGCACCCCCTTCCAAAACAATTGGCAATATTGCACTCAGCGACTGCAGAACCCCCAACCACCTTGGCAAGGGTTTGGACAAACCCCCTATAATTCTACCACAGTGCCCAGAGCATGGAATAACCAACCAGTGCCCATGGATGTAGATTGAACAAGAGCACCCTGAGGAAACTGGCGAGGACAAGGTGGAGGGCAATCCAGGGGGAATGTTGTAAGAACGGACGATCACAGAACCCAAAGAGGGGCGCAGGGTGCGTGCTTCACCTGTGGGCAACAAGGACACTTTGCTCGCGCCTGTCCCACAAAACAGCACCGTTCAAACACATGCACTGCCCAGCTTATTGACTGGACCCCCGAAGACAACGAAATTGAATCCAGCACTTCGAAAGTGGATCACCTCCATCAACAGCTTGAAACGCTCTCGCAGGAAGATCAGGAAGAGCTGATGAACCGTCTCGGAGCTAAGGAAGGAAATTTTTCAGAAGCCTAATCCGTGCGGCCTGGATTAGGAGGACTGGATCAGATAGGATGTATCTCTCTATATGAAAATCTATGCAGCTACGTTTATTCATCCATCTATCCAAAAAGAGGGCCGAGACAGTTGCGCTCCTAGACTCAGGAGCGACTGAAAACTTCATCAACATGCAGTATGCGAAAGAAATGTGATTCCCCATTAAACAACTGGAGAGACCCAGGCCAGTCTACAACATAGATGGGACAAGGAATAAGAATGGAGATATAGAGACTTATACTGACCTGGAAATGCAGACGGGGAATCAACGGACTTGGCTATGATTCTTTCTCACTGATCTGGGAGAACAGAAAGTTATCCTAGGATACCCATGGTTCGCAGCCACACAACCAAGAATTGACTGGGCAAGAGGGTGGCTTGAAAGTAACCAATTACCCCTCATCCTCCGGACCAAGCTAGCAACCCAAGTACGAATAGGAAAATGCAGAACTACCCCACGAGGTCACGAAGCACCTTTAAGACAGGCCAAGTGCATACAAGGATCCATCCACATGGCCAGACTCGCCATCCCTGCAACAAAAGGAAAAGGACAAACGCTAGCATTAAAACTGGCCGAAGAAGCAGGGTCACATAAAGGAAGTGGCGAGATCCCAACCAAGTATCAGAGACATGCTCACATTTTCAGTGAAGAAGCCACCCAGTGATTCCCCGAACCACACATCTGGGACCACGCAATCGAATTGAAGCCAGAAGCACCATCGTCGGTACCAGGTAAAGTATACCAACTCACACAAGAAGAACAGAAAGCGCTGTTAGAATTCATTAGGGAGCAACAAAAGAAAGGGTACATATGCCCCTCGAAGAGCCCTTATGCAGCACCATTCTTCTTCATCAAGAAAATGGATGGGAAACTGTGCCCGGTACAAGACTATCGTCACCTAAACGAGTGGACTATTTGCAACCGCTACCCCCTCCCACTGATTCCAGAACTAATAGCAAAAGTCCAGAGAGCAAAACTCTTCACAAATTTGACATCCGGTGGATATAACAATGTCCGCATCAAACAGGGAGACGAATGGAAAGCTGCATTCATCACCAATCAGGGATTATTTGAACCAACCGTAATGTTCTTTGGATTGACAAACTCCCCAGCAACCTTCCAAACCATGATGAATGCGATCTTTGCCGAAGAAATGGCACAAGGGTGGCTTATGTATATATGGACAATCTCCTTATTGCCACAAAAGACGACCCCAAATTCCATGAAGAATGCACCCATAAAGTCTTGGATAAATTAAGGCAATACGATCTATACCTCAAACCAGAGAAGTGCATCTTTGAACAGAAAGGTAGAGTTCTTAGGAGTCATCCTAGAGAATGGCACAGTCCAGATGGACCCCACAAAAGTACGAGGCGTCGCCAATTGGCCTCAACCACAAACAGTCAAAGACGTTCCGCATTCCTAGGTTTCACAGG